>JZKD02S0614568.1:0-15865 GCA_000966675.3 Picea glauca
GTTCCATTTATTGTGGTGTTCTAGACTTATCGTTAACAACAATTTAATTAACATTACCAATGTCCTTCATTTATTATAGGTAATGATGTTGACATTATCAATATTTTCCATTTTAAGTCTTATGCCTAACTATATACTTATTTGCAACATATTACGGTTGACTCTATACACACCCATCACCCTTTTTAAGGTCTTTACACTATCCATTATAAATCTTACTTAATGGGTCTCCATATCATTCTTTAGGTCCATTCAAAAAATGTATCACAAAATACCTTTATATGTTGCTTTATTTTCATCTTTACATCAAACAAGCACACCAATCATAATTATAGAGGAAACTATAAATTGACTGAGAGTAAACATCAATAATCACAATCCATATTCAATCCTTAATAATGGCATAGTAATGTTGATAAAAAGAAACTTATTTTTCAAATCATGTTAGTGTTTTTTCCTTTATCATAAACCTGTACCACACCAACATTTGTCCCATCAAAAAACATCACACATTAGATTTCATCCAACTCCGTGCCATAAGTATGAACATCTCTTGTGTAGATAATATGCATAGATCCTAGATTTTTGCTAACAAAATGCATCCTATCTTGCTAAGATTTTTTCTAATAAAATGCATTGTGGAGTATTTAGGGCATTACCATCAACTGTTTTGGCATTGTCTAAAAAAATTTAAGTTAAAATGTATGTTAAACTTATTATTAATAACATTGAAAATTTATATTAAATTACTTTGATGTGTGTCGGGGGCTTTGTCTCAAAATTTTAANGAACTTGTACAAAACGTTAACATAAAATGGATGAACGCTCTTATAAGGTGATAGCTATGCACTGCATGCAGGATGATTTAGACTATCGTTGGTTGAGATGTTTGCAAGTATTCCTAGGCTGTAGATCCAGGAACGTTAGAATAAAGTGACTCTAATTCAAAGCCTCAGTTGATACCTAAAAGTATTTATGGAGGAGGGCTCGGCGGGAATAGGTTGCTTCTAGGCCGATGTAGAAGCCACGGGAACTCTTTTTGTGGCCCAGAAAGAAAAATACTAAAAGTGGAGGGCTTGGTGGGAATAGGATGCTGCGAGGCTGATGCAGAAGCCGCAGGATAGATTTTTGTAGGCCCGGCAAGAACAATACTAGAAGTGGGTTGTTGCAATGAGAGGTTAAAGAGCCACATTACTAGATACTGCTGGGTAAGAGAGAGTGAAGAGAGACCTGGATTCTGCAATAGCCGAACATAGAAATGAAACCCTGGAAAGTGCTATGAGACTAAGTTTATAGTAAACCAAGAGTCCATGGTTGTATTCGAATGCCCTGTCATGCCGAAATGTTGTGATTTTCTTGAAGGAGTGCGACGAAAAGGGTGATGAGCATTTCCATCCCTCTGACACACTTCATGTGGGAGATTTAGCTTTGCGTGCGAGCCTCTGAACCTATAAGCAGACTTATCGTAGGCACATGCCACCGCTTCTGTGGTATCAAAGGTGCCCAGCCACACCCTTGCCCCATTGCTTGGATCACGAATCTCTGCTACCCACTTACTCCAAGCCCTCATTCTGACTCCTCTATAGCGTTTTTGTTTGGTCGACTTGGTTGCTTGGGCAGTAGCTGTGTCTATTCTCATCTTCTACTCATATCCTTTGGATTGATATCCATGGCTAACCCCGGCTTCTGCAGTTCAAAAAAATTCTTTGTCAAGGAGGGTTTGAACCCAATGTAAATGACTGATCCCAAATAATAAATTGGTCATAGTTTTTCTATGAATAAAAGCATGCTTGTCCTATGAATAAAACAAATATTAATGCCCAAGACCTGTACATAATATAAACAGGTCACCTTGCAATGAAGAAGGAACTTGTTGTCTTTCATATGTGGCCTGGGTAGATTCAGACAGAACAGATCCCTTCGCCGCCCCAATACCACCGCCAAAGCCCAAAGCTGACTCTTTGTTTGGGTTTATCTCTACCGCATGACCACCCACTGAACCACCACCGGTGGTGCCGGTGTTAGGAGCCACCATCCTAAATCCGCCCCTCACTTTCTTCTCCTGGACCTGATATCTTGTGGGGTGATGCAGCCATGATCCAGAAACGGTCATGGTTGACAAAATGCTATAAGTAAGCTAGTTCTCCCCCTCTTTCTCTTTCCCTTCAACTTCATGGAACCAACATTACAGAGCAGACATTTCTCTCATGATCCCGTTGATTAGCAGACTCTATAATCAACCTCCCCTTATGAAAATGGACAATATCTGCCTAAGTAGACTCCCAATCTGGATGTATAATTGACTTCTCCACCCTTCGTCTCTGGTTCTCAATTAGTATTCGCATCTCCCAATTATCAATTCTTATAAAACCAACACCACTGCTTTCATGGCGGTTTTCGTTCCTTTAAACTTTGGTGTTTCAACTCAAGGTTTTCACCTTTGGGATTTTGATTCTCAATTAGCATTTGCATCTCCCAATTATCAATTCTTATAACACCAACACCACTGCTTTCATGGCGATTTTCGTTCCTTTAAACTTCGGGGTTTCAACTCAAGGTTTTCACCTTTGGAATTTTTATTCTCAATTAGCATTCGCATCTCCCAATTATCAATTCTTATAACACCAACACCACTGCTTTCATGGCGGTTTTTCGAGGTTTCAACTCAGGGTTTTCACCTTTGGGATTTTGATATCTCAATGCTCTTAAAGGTTTACGTTGTTGCACAATTTACAAATTTTTTCGTTACTCTGCCATGTTGCACAGTCTATAGTGTGAACAATATTCTCCACTATAGGTCCAAGAAATGTTTTGGTTTTGTCGGCGTGTAGTTCAATCCATGCATCTCTGGAGTATTTAGGGCATTAACATCATATGTTTTGGCTTTGTCTGCGTGTAGTATTAGGCAAGAAAAACTTATGTTCAATGAAATGTTTTGGCTTTGTCTGCCTCTGTAGTCTTATGCATGCATCTTGGAGTATTTAGGGCATTACCATCAACTGTTTTGGCTTTGTCGAGTTAATTTGTATGTTAAATTTATTGTTAATAACATTGAATACTTATGTTAAATTACAGTGATGTGTGTGTATCATTTTGTCTAAAAACAATTAAGTTAAAACTCATGTTAAATTTATTATTAATAACATTGAAAATGTTTACTATATGGTTGGTAGTGGACAAGTATGGGACATTGCATTAAATGGAATACTTGGAATACTTAATTAATGTGATGTATAGAAAGAATGTCGGTACATAATGATTTTGATGTTTGGACGAATGTCGGATGTATACGAAGGATCTAGATGTCTGATGTGTATAGGAAGGATGTCAGTCTATAAATAGAAAGGAAATGTTACAAATAAAAAATTATGACACACAAAGTCACATAGAGATTATTTACATTCATTTCTATTTATATGAATAAATTAGATTGTGAGGTGTAGAACCTAGAAGTATCCACTATTTGGATTAATCACATTCATTTCTATTTATAGGAATAAATTAGGTTGTGAGGTGTAGAATCTAAAAGTGCCCACTATTTAGATTATTTCTACGCATATTCTTCTTGTAGACATCACAATTATTTTCTACTCCAATTGTTCCATTTATTGTGGTGTTGTAGACTTATCGTTAACAATAATTTAATTAACATTACCAATGTCTTTCATTTATTATAGGTAATGATGTTGACATTATCAATATTTTTCATTTTAAGTCTTATGCCTAACTATATACTTATTTACAACATATTACGGTTGACTCTATACACACCCATCACCCTTTTTAAGGTATTTACACTATCCATTATAAATGTTACTTAATGGGTCTCCATATCATTCTTTAGGTCCATTCAAAAAATGTATCACAAAATACCTTCATATGTTGCTTTATTTTCATCTTCACATGAAACAAGCACACCAATCATAATTATAGAGGAAACTATAAATTGACTCAGAGTAAACATCAATAATCACAATCCATATTCAATCCTTAACAATGGCATAGTAATGTTGATAAAAATAAACTTATTTTTCAAATCATGTTAGTGTTTTTTCCTTTATCATAAACTTGTACCACACCAACATTTGTCCCAACAAAAAACATCACACATTAGATTTCACCCAACTCCGTGCCATAAGTATGAACATCTCTTGTCTAGATAATATGCATAGATCCTAGATTTTTGCTAACAAAATGCATCCTATCTTGCTAAGATTTTTTCTAACAAAATGCATCGTGGAGTATTTAGGGCATTACCATCAACTGTTTTGGCATTGTCTAAAAAAATTTAAGTTAAAATGTATGTTAAACTTATTGTTAATAACATTGAAAATTTATATTAAATTACTTTGATGTGTGTCCGGGGCTTTGTCTCAAAATTTTAAGTTAAGTTAAAATTCATGTTAAATTTATTGTTAATAACATTGAAAATGTTTAGTATATGGTTGGTAGTGGACAAGTATGGAACACTGCATTAAATGGAATACTTGGAATAAGTAATTAATGTGATGTGTAGAAGGGATATGGGTACATAATGGAATACTTGGAATAAGTAATTAATGTGATGTGTAGAAGGGATGTGGGTACATAATGGAATACTTGGATTAAGTAACTAATGTGATGTGTAGAAGGGATGTGGGTACATAATGGAATACTTGGAATAAGTAATTAATGTGATGTGTAGAAGGGATGTGGGTACATAATTAATGTGATGTGTGTCGGAAGGATGTCTGATGTGTATACAAAGTATGTAGGCATGAAGGATTTAGATGTCTGATGTGTATAGGAAGGATGTCTGTAGGATGGATCTAGATAGTATTCTCTGGATTATATGTTTTATAGTGTAATTTATTTCTATAAATAGAAAGGAANGCAAGACATTTCTCTCATAATCCCAATTCTTATATATGCCAGTGCCACTTTATTGTCTTACTCTTTTTTTCTGCTTCAAGAAATCCATCCAATCCATCGATTAGTAGAACCTATAATCAAACTCACCTTGTGCAAATGGAAAAAATCATAAGATCTCATAGAGGCCCAATCTGGATATATCGTCGATGTAAGATCCCATTCATAAGAAAACTAGGGTTTTAATTTGTAAATAAAATTAGGGAATTAACTTTTCTAAAAACCCTTGTAATTTCTTCAAAAATATCATATACAGAACAAAGTACACATAAATGGAAGAGATAAAAAGGAAATTTTATTATTACAGGATCATTGAATACAACTTTATAAGAAGAAATGGCTACTATGGCAGTTGTAATACATCAATAATAACAAACATAACTAGGAACATTGATCGGTCTCTTCAAACATAACACCAAAGATGAAACTGGACTAAAGCTAAATTGGACTGAAACTCCACTAGAAACCCTGGATGGTTTCCCCTCTTTTCTTAACTAGGGTGGATAGTTTCAACACTGAAGCCAAACTCCAATGAAAGGATTTTAATTTGTAAATAAAAATAGGCCATTAAATTTGCTACAAACCCTTGTAATTTCTTCAAACATATCATGTACACACAAAAGTACACATAAATGGAAGAGATAATAGGGGCATTTTATTATTATGGGATCACTGGATACAAATTTATAAGCAGAAATGGTTGTTATGGCAGTTGTAATACATCAATAATAACAAACATAACCTGGAACAATGTCTGATCTCTTCAAATAGAACACCAAAGATGAAAATGGACTGAAGCTAAATTGGATTGAAGCTCCACTAGAAACCCTAGATGGATTCCCCTCTTTTCTTAACTAGGGTGGATAGTTTCACCACCAAAGCCAAACTCCAATGAAAGGGTTTTGCTAAAACCCTAACGAAAATATCGGCTCACCGAGCACTCCACAAGAAATAATCACCAAATTTGACATGCCTAAATGACTTGCTCTTTTCTCCTTTTAAAGGCTCATTGGATCTTTCTAGAAAGATCTAACTTGACCTCCTCAAAGATTCTAGAAGAACACTTTTTAATAAAGTGACTTTATAATGTTTATATTTTATTTAAGCCACTTAAAATTAAATAATAATTGAATATTAGTTGTCAAATCAAATTTAAACAACATAACCAAATAATTAATTAAAGATTTTATTTTTCTAAGATCGCCAAAAATGGGACATTACAAATCCTTCTGCCCCAAGATTTCTTGTCCTCAAGAAATGTTATCAGAATATGATGCTCGGTCGACTGAAGCTGTCTTAAAGTGATACCTGGCTCCCATACCATCCTGGAAACTGTGAAGAATCATGTACTCATGGCACGAATCTATGAGGTGTTATCAGAAGATTCTTCATGAATTCCCATGATCAACCAAGCAATCATAAACTCAATCATCTCCTCATAATTCTTCTCCTCCCAACAATCAAATCTATGTAAACCAACAATCCCATCAGTGTCGGATGTCAAGTTTTCAACAATTGCATTCCCAGGTTCCCACACCAATCTCAAAGTGATGTCACCATGTTGACACTACACCACTTTGATCATAATCGTCTGATCATCATACTCAGACTGCATCTCAACATTCATCAATCCACGACTTTCCTTGATCCTGATGATAAAACAAAGAACTCTATCAGGAGGCCTCCCTGGAGGAAACACAACAAATCTCCATCATACACAACCATGTGTCAACGAGGGATCTTGTATACTATTTCACACCACCGTGTCCTCCTACATCATTCAATATCTTGTATTCACTACTGAACCCAACACTTTACTAATGATGATTGAACCTATATCCCAGAGTGTGTCCATATATGTCATGTATCTTTTCACCCAATATGAGTATATGTATATCTCCTTCCGGACTAGTCCACAAGGAATGTACTCAACCATCTCCTCCATAGATAAACCCTGAGCCTATAAGGTTCTCTCCAAAGGAAAATTCTCATGGTCCTCGTAGTGCCAATCAAGAGTGAAAACCAAACTGTCACTCTCCTCAAGTACATGCATATTTGTCTGCTCCTCGTCTTGACTCATCATAAGAGTCTCCTCCCTCACATCATGTGTGAGACACCCGCTCTCCTCTATCACTCCTGCCAAAGATGATGAATTATCTCTCATAAGTGGTGAAGAGTGTGCCAAGCCCAACTGATAACATAACTCCTCAACCTCTATTTCCTTGTCCTCAACAAACTTGAGTGCAAGGTTCTTGTCCATAAACAACTGCAAGTAATGTGACTTTATATGTTCTAGTGCCTCCTTGATGATGCACAACTGGGCACTAGTGACTCCAACTTCTATCCCACTGTGTCGCTCCTACATATGGATTCTCCACATAAGCTCCTCAATGAACCTATGGGATCCATCAGTCCTAGTCAACACTTGTGTAACTTGATACTCGATCACCAACAGGCGATCCTCCAAATTGTATGGTGCTAAAGGAATTTTTCCTACCACATCCAACTTTCTTGATTTGTCATCTATAAGAGTGCTCCCCACCTCCTCCTCATAGGAATCATAAGCAGGGAATGGAGATGAATCCTCATCATACATGGGTGCTAGCTCAACTCCATCCTCATTATCCATCCCAAGACATGTTCTATCCTAACCATCACTGGTGCTAGTTTCTTGTGCTCCAACGACCATTGCCAATGTTGCACTACATGTTGATGTGTCATCCCCCTCATAGTCATCATCGATGGGACCAAATTTTGCCCCATCCTCCTTTGTACTAGTGACAATCTCCATCAACACACCAACATCAAAGATCTCATCAATGTATACCGCTCGGTCATCTTCCATGTACACATTTCTATCATGGCCAACTATATGCTCCAAACAGTCAACCTGCGACTTTCCCAAGTTCTTGTCCCGATGTGATGTTTCTGCTTTGTCATTGGATTTGGATCCTTTTACCACCTCCCTAAACCACTATGGATGTTCTATCAAGGTTGTTAAATTTTTCTGATATTCTTGCATGAGATGCAAAATTTTTTCCCTAAGTTCTTCAAGGGTTTTAATCTTTCTAGAGATTTGTCCTCTATCAGTATCCACGAACCAATGGAAATCCCCAACTATATCTGATTGGAAATGCTTTGAGATGTTTCATCCAATACTTGGAGTGTTTGTTCACGATCCTCCACATAAGTTGTTATTTGGCTATGCCAACTTCTATGATGATGTCAATTTTTATGGGTTACATCCTTCTTATAACCCCCAACTTCTTAAGACAACACATCGTTGGTCACTTAACGTAAACAATATGAAAATTCCTTGTACACAATCGAAAATAACTCCTCACTGATTTTCCCTTAATGATGTAGAAATTTTGTGTTTCTTCTGAGTGATGACTTTGTCAAACACTTTGGCTGCAAAAAACCTCCTATTTACTTATGTGGTAATTTCATTGGTTTTTGAAATGTGTTATGGGTGGATTCATACGGTTTAAGTGTGTTAAATAATCCTTTTTACATAGAAGTAAGCATAAAAAATACCACAACACCTAGAACTGATATAATTGAGAAAAACACAACAGAGATATTTTGTTTCATTTCCCAGCGTCTAACTGATTCTTGATATTAGAAGTAACTCACAAGTTTGTTGGTACATTTCATATGGAAAACTTTTATTTGTTGGAATGGTAACAATTCCACAAGTTCTCCCTCCAACGACACCTATGTTACTACAAATACATTCGCCCCACAAAAATAATTCGCGTCTACTCTCCAGAACTCGTTTTGGTCAATATAACTTGCCCCAGCAAAGGAATATGGTATTTCTCTCAAAGATGAAAAACATGTGTGAAAACAAAATCATATTTGTTGTCCTAAACTTGTCTCGGAGATGATAACTCAACTTCCTTGACATAGAGACGTGGTCATCCTCACATACAATAAATCAACAAGAGCACCCATGATTTTCTCTTAGGGAACTTAACCTCTCACTTACAAAAACTCATCCCACTAAAGAAAAATATTTTCACCCACAACAAGTGAATAGAACCAATACTCAAATAAACTTTCCTTCTCCACAAATCGACCCTTACAAACTCAAACTTAGCTTCCGCAAGGAAATACAGTCACAAAAAATGATGGAAAACTATATCCAAGTGAAGCACAGTGAAGAAAATGGTGTGTTCTCCTCCAAATACCACTCAAATGTTCCTAATACTATTTTTATGAATTCTTTATCATTGTTGTATCATTTTCATGAAACTTCTATGTATTGAATTTCATCAAGAACTTAGGTTGTAGGTGTTTCTTACTACCATAATTGCCAAATTCTTTGTTGTGGTGTTTCTTTAATCTTTTCTAGTGTTATGAGTTGGTTTAGACCATTTAAATATGCCAATTTAATGTCTTAAACACAACAAATATGTATACCACAAATATATGAAAGAAATCCACATGCATGGAACTGATATACTCAATAAACAAAGAAAAATTATTTTTATTTCATTTCCATCATACAAGGATAACTCACAGATGTGCTTGAGATAATTATAGGAATAACTTCTATTTGTTGTAGGAGTTTTGTTGTCCATGATTTGCTTGAATGGACTTGTTGTTGTCAATGGATCCACCCTCATGGAGGAATTGCCCCTTTTTCTACCCAAAACTCGATTTGGAGAAGAGATGAGTTGTCCCAAGCAACAGAATAGTATCCCACTTCAATAATGATTCCCAGCTTATGAATAAACTCAAATCTTTATTGGATATTGACTTATGTAGATGAGAGCTCATAATTCAAGTTCAGAATATGCACCCAGCCAGAAGAGTATGACCCACAAGAGAGTGAACTCTCCCAGGTTCTAACCAAACTTTCTCAGCACCCGATTTTAATCCCTGCTGCAAAATAATATGCCCAAAACTGAAGGATGAACACCACACAAACAAAACTCAGATAGCTAGCGAAGATATAATATCCAAATGAGGGAATTTGATCCCTACACAAGGAATTGTTGCCCAAAGCATATTTAACTGAACCCCTTTGGAAAATTCAACCCTTCACTATGAAACTTGGCCCCATAGGTGAAATTTTCCCCTTTTTCAAGGGATAAAGTTGCCCCCAAGAAGATAGTTTAGTCCCTCTGCTAGTTAACTTGGCATGCATTAGTTCTCTCAGTCCCACGTCTTGAATTCAACTCCAAACAACAAAATCGGCCTTCAAGTAGCAACAATTTATCTCAGTTTTTGTGCCAAGAGATACACCCAGTTCAGGAGAATGGCGCCACACCAAGAGACTTTATGAAACAATAGTGTAAAGATCGATTCCCCACTTCACCAATTCAACCACAAGTCATACAAATAACCAAGGAAATAGAGAAGCACCCAGAATAAATGGACTATTTTCCCGAATGGATGTCCAAGTCACTCTAGATAGATCTCTTCAAGATATAACAAATATCCGTCCCTTAATAAGATGATTATCCACTAAACTCGATCTCTGGATCAAGGATAAGGTCCTTGGAACAATGCCACAACCTCTCTATTAGATTGTTGAAGATGAAACTAGAACTAAAGCTCCAATGGGCAAGTCGAATCATAGTGAAGAAAGATTGCCTCTACCAATTTGTGCCAAGTGGGAAGAATCACTTTTCTGAAAATCTCAAAAACCCTCCGAAAGAAAAATTCTCAAACTCTGAAATTGGAATTTGATTGAAGGGATCTCGTCTTCACCATGAACTAAACCAAAATCTGAATCAAACCCTCATATTTGTCGAAGATCATACTCTGATACCACTGTAAGATCTTGTTTATAAGAAAACTAGGGTTCTAATTTGTAAATAAAATTAGGGCATTAACTTTGCTACAAACCCTTGTAATTTTTTCAAGCATATCATATACACACCAAATTACACATAAATGGAAGAGATAACATGGGAATTTTGCTATTACGGGATAATTAAATACAACTTTATACAAAGAAATGGTTGATATGGAAGCTTTAATACATCAATAATAACAAACATAACCTGGAACAATGCTCGATCTCTTCAAATAGAACACTAAAGATGAAATTGGATTGAATCTAAAATGGATTGAAGGTCCACTAGAAACCCTGGATAGATTCCCCTCTTTTCTTAACTAGGGTGGATAGTTTCACTACCGAATCCAAACTCCAATGAAAGGGTTTTTATAAAACCCTAATGAAAACATCGGCTCACCGAGCACTCCACAAGAAATAATCACCAAATCTGACTTGCCCAAATGACTTGCTCTTCTCTCCTTTTAAAGGGTCACTGGATCTTTCTAGAAAGATCTAACTTGAGCTCCTCAAAGCTTCTAGAAGAGAAATTTTTAATAAAGTGACTTTATGATGTTTATCTTTTATTTAAGCCACTTAAAATTAAATAACAATTAATTAAATATTGGCTTTCAAATTAAATTTAGACAACATAACCAAATAATTAATTAAATATTTAATTTTTCTAATCTCGCCAAAAATGGGACAACATTCACTTTTAGGATGTCAGAAGGAAGGATCTAGACAACATTCACTTTTAGATTCTATGTCTAATAGTGTAATTTATTTCTATAAATAGAAAGAAAACATTACAAATAAAAATTACGACACGGAAATCCACATAACGATTATTTGCATTAATTTGTATTTATAGGAATAAATTAGATTGTAAGAAGTAGAACCTAGAAGTGTTCACTATTTAGATTCTTTCTACCAATATTTTTCTTTTAGACATTAATGATTACCTACTCCAATTGTTATATTTAATGTGGTGCTTTAAACTTGTCCACTAACAAAAATTTAATAAACATTATCAAACTTTATCAGTTTTCTTCACTCTCCTTAATATTTGTTAGAGGTATTTATGTTGACATTATTCATGTTTTCCAATTTAAGTGTTATGGATAATTATATACCTATTTAAAACTTATTAAGACACATGATATACACACCCATCACCCATTTTTAGGTCTTTACACAATCCATTATAGATCTTACCAGATGGGTCTTCATATCATTCTTTCTATGCATTCAAAAACCGTATCACAAAGACTCTTCAAATGTTTCTTTCCTTTCAACATAATAAGGGGAAACAAGCATTAGTAATGTCAAGAGAATCATCATCCTCACATGAATCAACCACATCAATCCTTAACTATAGAGAAAAATATAAATTGATCACACACATTTGAGAGTAAGCATGATGCAGACCCCTTTTCCCAGATCCGCAGATTGGGATCTGCACATGATCTTTTCCTTCCGACCCTCTGAGAGCTCGACTGGCTCTTCTATTTCCCTTTCAGAAAATCTACCCACAACAACACTTTCAGGAAATTCCTCTTCTATTTCGGGATATTGGACTTCGCAAATTCGTGAATCCTGTAGTTGAGCACCTTGTCTCTCAGACCCCCGAAACCTGAAATATTAAATCACTTGACCTTTTCCTGAGGTCAGCTTCAACTTTACGGCTTTCGTGAATTCGGGAGTTGCAATGTCATGCAACTCTACTCCTCGACTCCCGAAATCCCGATTCCCTATTTTCCGAAATCTCAAAATCCCCCTTTAAGGAGATCAGCGACTGTGAATTCTTCCTCAATCCAACGGTCAGCTCAATTTTGCGTACCAGGAGTTCAATATTCCAAAGCTCGAACTTTGTATTCTCTCCACCTTTCGGTCTCCGAAATCCCGAAGTCCCGAAATAGTACAATATCAATTTCGTCTTTTCGGCTTTCGCGAGTTCGCGAGTTGTGATGTCATGCAACTCTCCTCCTCGACTCCTAAAATCCTAAAATTCCGAATGCTACTTCACTTCGTTGTTTCACAACTTGACGGGAAGTCTCCTATCCTTCCACGTGTCGCCTTCTCCTTATTTCGGGTTCTTAACAACCTTTCAACAGTTCTTATCTATTCGTGGTTTCGGGTATCGGGAGTCTGAGACTCTCAATCCCAAAATCTTATGTCAACACAAACCCCGAATTCCCGATTCCCGATTTGTCAAAACACTGATGTGCTCGCAAAGGTTGACCTTTCAACTGCTCCTCATTCCATCGAGATTTTGGACTTCACAATTTCGTGAATCCTAATTACAAGACTCTCAACTTTCGGATCTATGAAACCCAAAATGCCGAAATGCTCAGATTTTTGCATTGGTCCGGCCAATGACCCTTATCCACCTTGCAACTCTGTTAGATCCTATGGCTCTCGGGACTTCATGAATTCTCACGGAAAATTCCGATCGTCTGATTCCTCCTTGACAACTCCCACAAATTGAACAGGCTATGTCTTCACTGGAACTTATCTGCCTACAAAGTAACTTTGCAGTGCCTCCCTTTGAATGCTTCAAGGTACTAAACTTCCCGATGTTTCTTTGACAACTTCGAAGACTTTATTCCTCCTGAGCTTTCTTGAAACTCCTCAAGTCCTCTGGGGATAACTCCAACACTCACTCCTTGTGGTACTTCTTCAAATACGCTCTAGTATTTGAACTTCTTCGACTTTGTGCAACTCTGCGACTGCAGTCCTTCAACAATTTCACTCAGGTTGTAACTCTGAGACTTCACTCAGCCTGTGCACACCTTGCACGCCCTTGTGCTTAACTTGCACTTCCATGAGAATGAGAACAATTTTATCCCTCCTGAGCTTTCAGAGACAAACTCTGACTTCTGTCAACGCACACCTTGCAGAGAATTTCACTGCACTCCTTGCAAGAAAACTCTTGCTCAGACAGAGAAACAATTGAAACTCATTCCTTACTCTCTCAGACTTCAAATATTTAACATGAAATCATACATACATAACATAAAATCAATTGTATAATAGAAAGAGTAAAATAGACATGAGCATAACATTCAACATGCATACACAGAGAGTATTTGAACACCATGAGTCTGAATCAAAGCTTCATATATTAATATCAGAACTTCTGTAGATGGGTTCTTCTACACAACTCTCTGCTTCTTCTCCTCTATGCTCTCTTTTCATAATAATGTTACAACTATACAATGAGGGTGTCTATATCCCGTTTCCCTCCTACTCTCTAAACTGTCTAATCTAAGAAATTAAAGCTACCTACTTACATAAATGAACTTAAATGCCTCTATCTACTTCATATGTGAGCGAGTCTCTCAAGATCTGATTACAAATAAGGGAGTACGCCCTTTCTTAATTGTCTCATTTAAGGTTGGCGCACCCCATTTCAAAATTCATTTGAACACATCTTCCCGACCATGTGTCCAAATGCATTGGCGATTGTCCAGCTGGATTCCACCTCTGCGCATGCTTGCTACCCACTGGCGATGCTTCTGCATCATACTCCCTCACTTGAAAATTTTCATGGGCTCTTGTCCATGAGCTCTCGCACGGTCTGTCAATGCTTCTGGATTTCGGTTTCATTTTCCCAGCTGGCATCTTCAACTGGATGTCCCTTCCACTTGTCCAAGTATTCAAAGTATTCCTTTCTCCTGGTCCTCTTACTAACTCTTTTGTCCAGTATTCTCTCCATTTGTGGTTTCTCTGCAACTGGCATGTCTTTAGTCCACTAAACTTCTAGTTATCCATCCCCTATTCCTTCTTCCTCAGCTTTGTAAGGGTACAAATATGAGATGTTGAATATCAGAGAAATTGTGATCCCATCGGGTAATTCAATCTCGTATGCATTTGCCCCAAATTTCTTCAAGACCTTACATGGTCCGATCTTCTTCATCTTCAGTTTGTTATATTTTCCTCTCGAGAACCTTTCCTTTCTTAGATGTGCCAGAATCAAATCACCAAATTCAAATTGAATTTGTCTCCTATGTTGATCTGCCCTTCACTTATACTCTTGGCCCGAGTTCTGCAGTCATCCCTTCACCTGGCTGTAAAGTTTCTTCATTGCCTCGGCAAAATCTTCTGCACTAGCACTCGTAGTTGCTATCTATTCTGAATCTCTCAATTCAAAAACTCCTCTTGGTTGCATGCCATAAACAATTTGAAATGGACTCTTCCCTATGCTCCTATTCAGTGATTCATTATATGCAAATTCCGCCTGTGGCAGAATATTGTCCCACTGACTATGGTGTTCTGTCACCAAACTCCTCAATAAGTCTCCCAAACTTATGTTCACGACTTCTATCTGTCCATCTGTCTGAGGATGATAATATGAACTAAATGAAAAGTTTGTTCCTATCTTTTTCCATAAGGTTCTCCAGAAGTTTCCCACGAACTTAGTGTCTCGATCCAAAACTATGCTCCTTGGTAATCCATGAAGTCGAATGACTTCTTTGAAAAACAAATTCGCAATGTCAGTTGCGTCACTAGTTTTCTGACATGGTATGAAGTGTGCCATATTAGAAAATCTATCCACTACCACAAAGATTGAGTCGAACCCTCTTTGTGTCCTTGGCAACCCCAATATGAAGTCCATGCTGACTGCATCCAATGGCCTCTCAGGTATGGGTAACGATTGATAAAATCCTGCATTCTGCCTCTTTCCTTTTGAATGCTGACAAATTCTACATCTATCCACGAATCTTCGTACGTCTGCTCTCATTCCTGGCCAAAAATATGACTCGTTTAATCTTGAGAACATCTTGTCATGACTGAAATGCCCGACCAATCCTCCACTGTGTTTCTCCTTTAGCAAATTCTCCCTCATGGAGCATTTTGAAATACAAAGTTGATTCTCCTTAAATAGTAATCCTTCCTAGATCATGTATTATGTCCATTTACTTCTATCCCTGAGAATTGGATTCTCAGCTACTTCATATGCCTCCTTAAAATCTGGATCATCTTTGTACATGTTCCTAAGATCATCAAAACCCAACGTTTTGACTCTGAACTCCTGCATGATCAAACACTTCCTGCTCAAAGCATCAACAACTTTGTTAGTAGTTCCAGAAATATGCTTAGTTACAAAAGTAAAGTTCTGCATGTATTCAACCCATTTTACATGTCTTTGATTCAACTTCTCCT
>JZKD02S0614590.1:0-15865 GCA_000966675.3 Picea glauca
ATTCTTCAATGGTCAATGTTATTCGACAATCTTCATTGTTTGGAATCTCTTTCCTTCTCCATATTGTGGTTTGCATAGGGACATCTACATTCATATATCTACAATCTCGTGCTTTGTGACCAAGATAATTACATTTGAAGCATGCAATATTTTTGTCCATCAATGGGGAAAATGGATTATAACTTCTGTTGAAAAATCCATGATTATTTCCATATCTTCTATTTACACCATTCATGTTTCTTGTGTATGTGTTCCTTTCATTGATTCTTTAATTAATTTCCTTATGTCCAAAAAGTTTGCAAGTATAACAATGACCAAGAAAGAAATTTTGATAGCTTGGAGTAAGTGGGCTTCTTTGTGATGTAATCCATCTGGGTTCATGATCTATTCTTCTGTAGTTTCCTTCATACCGATTGAAACTTCTTTGATTCCTGAAGGTAGGATGTCTTCCTGGAAATTCATCTCTTTTGTAATCATTCCTTCTTTCTGGTATCCTGGTCCACTTCTCATCAACTGTCTATGTAGCTATGATGGTGCTACACCCAGGCACCTACCTCAGCAGGTCCCGCGCCTGACCTCCCAGTCTTAAGTATCGTTCCAATTTCACCTTCAAGCTGAAGAGGCTATTTGATTCCTCACTGGAATCTCTATTAAAATCATGATCCACAGGTCCTTATGTTCTCTTCACGACCTCTTCACATGACCTCTACCCTTTTCCTGCAACAAGAAAATGAATTTCGGGCTTTGGGTTTTCTTTAGTCCTGTTGTAGAGAACTCTTGTTCTCATGACCCAATAACCCTATTGTCGAGTATTGTCGAGTATTTCCTGGTATTCAATAACCCTGCGAATACGCTCAATGCCCACTTGGAAAAGCCTCTTACGGAACTCCTCAGAGCTTCCGCCTTCTTCTGAACTCAACAAAATCCCTTTCATTCACTTAAAGTACTTACTCCATGCCCACCTGGTAGAGTATCAAGAATCCTCCGTGATTCTTGCTTCTTACGAACTCACAACAGAGTTCCCCTGTGCATCACTATGGATATGCTCAATGCCCACTTGACAGAGCTCTTGCAGAACTCCTCAGAGGTTCTATCTTCTGTGTCCTCCCTATACCTGCTCAATGCCCTTCTGGCAGAGATCTCAGAATCCTTAGTGATTCTGGTTTCTGTATGAACTCACAACTTAGTTCTTTTGTCTTCTGTGCACTCCTTGCACCTGCTCAATTCCCTCCTGGCAGATATTTGCAGAACTCACAACATAAGTTCCATCTACGACTATGTTCTCATATAGAGCCCCACCTCCTGATGTATTTAGAAACCTCACGGCCTTCTTCGAGTTAGTGATTCCAGTTCTTGTGCCCACCTGGCACGCCTTTGTCTGAACCCGCATAATTCAGAAGTGCATCTATGCACCAGTATCCAAAGACCGCAGTATTCTGTCACGCCCTCCTGGCATGAAACCTCAAATACCTCTCAAGCCTAAAACCAAAACAACTCCTGCAAATGCATAAACATAACATACATTCATAGCATAATAAGAACACAGAGAGACATTCATTTAACACCAGAAATATGCAGGAAAAACTATTGTTTGTATTAAAATGTCAAATGCCTATTTACAATGGTGTTCCTGAACACGGCCTGTAACAAGTTCTCGAATCCTTCTATTTTTCTCTCTACTCACAGACTCTAACTCAACTATTCAACTCTCTCCACCACTTATCAAATGAGATACAATACGATCTTTTACCTGAGGGGGCTCTTCGAGCTCTTCCCCCCAAACCTCAACTACCCTATTCAATTACATTGAATGGTTGTCTAGTCTGCAGATCGGATCTAGATCTCAGCCTTACAAAACATTTAAAGGCCTAATTACTTCTATGCATGTGCAAAGAACGGCTTCCCATCTCAATAGCTTAAACATTTAATTACATTTAATTTCAAATCAAAATGAGGGTTGCGCCTCTCTTCGGCCTTAAATGCATGCGATTTGAATCTACTAATGTGGCTAGCTGGCTGATGTGAGATGATGCTCCTACATCATACTCCAAAGCTACAAAAATCATGAGCTCCTGCTCATGAGCTTCCACCCTCAGCTATGGAAATCCTCCTAGATCCCAAACAAATTCCTGGAGCTGTCTCCTCGCTCCATTCCCTCGTCGCTGTTGCTGCTGCTACTTCCTTTCTTCTACCCAGTGCCTCCTTGCCGACAGTCTCTGTTGACTCTATCATCAACCTTCTGATCTTCTTGATCAATTCATCCAGCTACTCCAGTGCCTGGCCCTGTTCATGCAGTCTCCTCAGCTGCAAAAAAATTCTACAATTGGGTAGATCATCATGATCTCCCATGCCATCCTCTTCATCTTCCATGGGCTCAACTTGCCACGCTGCTGCAAATTCCATCTCTGCAGTCTTCTCTCAACTGACCTATTGTTCAATAACCTTCTCTGACAAATTTTCTTATGCCAATCCTCTTGCTGGACCTGGATTATTCAGCCAATCCTCTAACATCTTCAGGTCCATCTCCCATGGAGTGATTAATCTGCCTGCCTACTCTTCGGCTTTTTCTGCCGCTAGCTTAAGTGCTTCATCTTCTTTATTTTTAGCTTCCTGGCTGAAATCATTGAGACACTCCTCAGAATGCTCATTCTCCTCTCCTGCTTGGGCGGCCTCAGATATCTGCTCCAATTCCTCTTTGATAGTGTCAACTAGCTTTCCTTCTGTTGTTGCTGCACCTGCAACAGAGATTTATGCCTCCTCTTGGGAAAATGGTAGGAATACCTGAATTCCCCCAATCATTAGACTTCTATTCTAATATTCCTCGTCTTTTGTCAGCTCCTCAGGCTGATTCGAACTCGTCCTTGAGTTTATGAGACTACTACATAGCCTCAACTGCTCATCCCTGCCCACCTCGCAATATGGGATTTCTATGCTGGCCTCCTGGCAGTCTGTGGAATCAACTGATCCAATCTTTGTTCCCTTGCCCACCTGGCAATTTGAAATTCTCTGGTTGTCCTCATGACAGTCTGTGAGATCCCGCAACGATCTGAGCTCTTTTCCCACCTGGCAATTGGGAATTTCTGGGCTACCCTCCTTGCAGTCCTCAATATCTTCAGCCGATCCCATTTCATCCTCTTCACTGAGATATTTCCCAGTCTCTAGTTCACATATCTGAACCTTTTTCTCTAGTCTCTTGAGGGTTTCAGCAGGTCTCAACCACTATTTTAACAGCTTACACTGTCTTTTATCCATCTCACTGTCTATTTCCCTGCTGGCAGATCTGTTGTCACTCCTGCAAATCTGAGTGCTTCAGCCTCTTCCTACAGTCCTACTGATTGTCTTCTCGATTACTGCCTACCCGCAAACAATCACCACAGAGTCTTCAGCAACCCTGTCTTTTTTTTCCTCGCTTCACCTAAAATATACAAGTGAAGTCCTGCTCTGATAGCACTTGATGTGTGTATCAGAGTTCTCTCCTTCTCCGGCTTCCCTTGCCTAAAATATAAAAGAAATAATCAAGCTCTGATACCACTTGATGGCATTACACCCAGGCACCTACCTCAGCAGGTCCCGTGCCTGACCTCCCGGTCTTAAGGATCGTTCCAATTTCACCTTCAAGTTGAAGCAGCTCTTTGATTCCTCACTAGAATCTCTATTAAAATCATGATCCATAGGTCCTTATGTTCTCTTCACGGCCTCTTCACACAACCACTGCCCTTTTCCTGCAACAAGAAAATGAATTTTGGGCTTCGGGTTTCCTTTAGTCCCGTTGTCGAGAACTCTTATTCTCGCGATCAACCGATCATCGATTATTCGAAATGCACCTTCAACATTTAGCCCCTGGGCTATCTCTTGGTCCACATGACCAATTCTCGCACGACATTAGCCGTATCTCCTTCGGGATTTGTTGACGCAAGAGTCCGATCTTTTGTCCTCTCGACTCACGATTTACCGACCCTCGAAGTGTCGAATTGGCAATGCCTTAGCCCTGCCTGGCTATGCTCTGGTCCAAGTGACCATCCTTCACATGACTGAGACCTTATTTTGGGGTTTCACAACCTAAGCGGCGGACCTCCTATCTTCTTGATTATTGAAACGCTGACTCCCGACCTCCGATGTGCCGTAGTGATGTCAATCTCCGCCACGTGTCCCAAATGGATGGAAGGCTCTGATGTGCTTCGAGGTTTTCACCCTGGAGATTCCCAATCTCCTGTATTCAAGACTTCTAATATCCTGAACGTCGATATCCCGATGTGCCAATGCCTTTTCAGAACTTTCACCCTCCTGTTCACGAAGTTTAAACCTCGTTCAGCTCCTGTCAGATCCAATGACTGATGGGTAATTGGACCAAGATCTGACAGTCCATATCATTTCTGCTCTGTGTGCTCCTCTGTTGCACTACCTCATGGACGTGAAAACCTTTCAACGGTCCAGATCTCTCCAGCTGGATCCAATGGTAGCTGTTGCTCCTCCCTAGCTTTGGTGCTTTCTTCCCAAACTTGGAAGAATTTTGAAATCTCAAAGGCCTCGACCTTTTCTTTATCCCTGTGATCTCCTGCGACCTCTATGGGTAAAATCACTCACTTGCACGTATGAAAACATGGTTCCTCCTGAGCTTTAGAAAAACTCTAAACTCTTCCCGAGAGTTCTCTGGCCTCTGCACTCCTTGCAACTACGGCTTTGTGTGCTTAGAGCACTACTCCTCCTGATATTTTATCCTTCTTCTGAATCCTCAAAGGATTATTCAACTCATATGCCCCTATGGGGTCTCTGCGCACATAAAGCGCTATCTCTTCTGAGCTTCTCTTCTCGAATCCTCAAAGGATTCTGACGTCTGCACTCCTACGGAGTCTTCGCACACACACAAAGGTGTTGTCTCTTCTGAGCTTTTCTGCTCCTTAGACCTTAAGGGAATAAATATTCTTTCCTTCTCCTGCAAATGGAGAATTATGAGGCCCTCCTGGCGCTTAGTATACTCGAGCAACCTATTGCTGAGTATTTTCGGGTATTCAATAACCTTGCGAATATGCTCAATGCCCACTTGGCAGAGCCTCTTACGGAACTCCTCAGATCTTCCGCCTTCTTCTGAAATCAAAGGAATCCCTTTCGTGCACTTAAATTACTTACTCCATGCCCACCTGAAAGAGTATCAAGAATCTTCCGTGATTCTTGCTTCTTACGAACTCACAACAGAGTTCCCCTGTGCATCACTATGCATATGCTCAATGCCCACTTGGCAGAGCTCTTGCAGAACTCCTCATAGGTTCTATCTTCTGTGTCCTCCCTATACATTCTCAATGCCCTTCTGGCAGAGCTCTCAAAATCCTTAGTGATTCTGGCTTCTTTCTGAACTCACAACAGAGTTCTTATGTATTCTATGCACTCCTTGCACCTGCTCAATGCCCTCCTGGCAGATCTTTGCAGAACTCACAACATAAGTTCTTTCTAAGACTGTGTTATCATATACAGCCCCACCTCCTGAGGTATTCAACAACCTCACGACCTTATTCAAGTTAGTGATTCCAGTTCTTGTGCCCACCTAGCATGCCTTTGTCTGAACCCAAAGAATTCAGAAGTGCATCTATGCATCGTTATCCAGAGATCACAGTACTCTGTCACGCCCTCCTGGCATGAAACCTCAAAGACCTCTCAAGCCTAAAACCAAAACAACTCCTGCAAATGCATAAACATAACATACATTCACAGCATAATAAGAACACACACAGACATTCATTTAACACNAGCTGAAGAGGCTATTTGATTCCTCACTGGAATCTCTATTAAAATCATGATCCACAGGTCCTTATGTTCTCTTCACGACCTCTTCACATGACCTCTACCCTTTTCCTGCAACAAGAAAATGAATTTCGGGCTTTGGGTTTTCTTTAGTCCTGTTGTAGAGAACTCTTGTTCTCATGACCCAATAACCCTATTGTCGAGTATTGTCGAGTATTTCCTGGTATTCAATAACCCTGCGAATACGCTCAATGCCCACTTGGAAAAGCCTCTTACGGAACTCCTCAGAGCTTCCGCCTTCTTCTGAACTCAACAAAATCCCTTTCATTCACTTAAAGTACTTACTCCATGCCCACCTGGTAGAGTATCAAGAATCCTCCGTGATTCTTGCTTCTTACGAACTCACAACAGAGTTCCCCTGTGCATCACTATGGATATGCTCAATGCCCACTTGACAGAGCTCTTGCAGAACTCCTCAGAGGTTCTATCTTCTGTGTCCTCCCTATACCTGCTCAATGCCCTTCTGGCAGAGATCTCAGAATCCTTAGTGATTCTGGTTTCTGTATGAACTCACAACTTAGTTCTTTTGTCTTCTGTGCACTCCTTGCACCTGCTCAATTCCCTCCTGGCAGATATTTGCAGAACTCACAACATAAGTTCCATCTACGACTATGTTCTCATATAGAGCCCCACCTCCTGATGTATTTAGAAACCTCACGGCCTTCTTCGAGTTAGTGATTCCAGTTCTTGTGCCCACCTGGCACGCCTTTGTCTGAACCCGCATAATTCAGAAGTGCATCTATGCACCAGTATCCAAAGACCGCAGTATTCTGTCACGCCCTCCTGGCATGAAACCTCAAATACCTCTCAAGCCTAAAACCAAAACAACTCCTGCAAATGCATAAACATAACATACATTCATAGCATAATAAGAACACAGAGAGACATTCATTTAACACCAGAAATATGCAGGAAAAACTATTGTTTGTATTAAAATGTCAAATGCCTATTTACAATGGTGTTCCTGAACACGGCCTGTAACAAGTTCTCGAATCCTTCTATTTTTCTCTCTACTCACAGACTCTAACTCAACTATTCAACTCTCTCCACCACTTATCAAATGAGATACAATACGATCTTTTACCTGAGGGGGCTCTTCGAGCTCTTCCCCCCAAACCTCAACTACCCTATTCAATTACATTGAATGGTTGTCTAGTCTGCAGATCGGATCTAGATCTCAGCCTTACAAAACATTTAAAGGCCTAATTACTTCTATGCATGTGCAAAGAACGGCTTCCCATCTCAATAGCTTAAACATTTAATTACATTTAATTTCAAATCAAAATGAGGGTTGCGCCTCTCTTCGGCCTTAAATGCATGCGATTTGAATCTACTAATGTGGCTAGCTGGCTGATGTGAGATGATGCTCCTACATCATACTCCAAAGCTACAAAAATCATGAGCTCCTGCTCATGAGCTTCCACCCTCAGCTATGGAAATCCTCCTAGATCCCAAACAAATTCCTGGAGCTGTCTCCTCGCTCCATTCCCTCGTCGCTGTTGCTGCTGCTACTTCCTTTCTTCTACCCAGTGCCTCCTTGCCGACAGTCTCTGTTGACTCTATCATCAACCTTCTGATCTTCTTGATCAATTCATCCAGCTACTCCAGTGCCTGGCCCTGTTCATGCAGTCTCCTCAGCTGCAAAAAAATTCTACAATTGGGTAGATCATCATGATCTCCCATGCCATCCTCTTCATCTTCCATGGGCTCAACTTGCCACGCTGCTGCAAATTCCATCTCTGCAGTCTTCTCTCAACTGACCTATTGTTCAATAACCTTCTCTGACAAATTTTCTTATGCCAATCCTCTTGCTGGACCTGGATTATTCAGCCAATCCTCTAACATCTTCAGGTCCATCTCCCATGGAGTGATTAATCTGCCTGCCTACTCTTCGGCTTTTTCTGCCGCTAGCTTAAGTGCTTCATCTTCTTTATTTTTAGCTTCCTGGCTGAAATCATTGAGACACTCCTCAGAATGCTCATTCTCCTCTCCTGCTTGGGCGGCCTCAGATATCTGCTCCAATTCCTCTTTGATAGTGTCAACTAGCTTTCCTTCTGTTGTTGCTGCACCTGCAACAGAGATTTATGCCTCCTCTTGGGAAAATGGTAGGAATACCTGAATTCCCCCAATCATTAGACTTCTATTCTAATATTCCTCGTCTTTTGTCAGCTCCTCAGGCTGATTCGAACTCGTCCTTGAGTTTATGAGACTACTACATAGCCTCAACTGCTCATCCCTGCCCACCTCGCAATATGGGATTTCTATGCTGGCCTCCTGGCAGTCTGTGGAATCAACTGATCCAATCTTTGTTCCCTTGCCCACCTGGCAATTTGAAATTCTCTGGTTGTCCTCATGACAGTCTGTGAGATCCCGCAACGATCTGAGCTCTTTTCCCACCTGGCAATTGGGAATTTCTGGGCTACCCTCCTTGCAGTCCTCAATATCTTCAGCCGATCCCATTTCATCCTCTTCACTGAGATATTTCCCAGTCTCTAGTTCACATATCTGAACCTTTTTCTCTAGTCTCTTGAGGGTTTCAGCAGGTCTCAACCACTATTTTAACAGCTTACACTGTCTTTTATCCATCTCACTGTCTATTTCCCTGCTGGCAGATCTGTTGTCACTCCTGCAAATCTGAGTGCTTCAGCCTCTTCCTACAGTCCTACTGATTGTCTTCTCGATTACTGCCTACCCGCAAACAATCACCACAGAGTCTTCAGCAACCCTGTCTTTTTTTTCCTCGCTTCACCTAAAATATACAAGTGAAGTCCTGCTCTGATAGCACTTGATGTGTGTATCAGAGTTCTCTCCTTCTCCGGCTTCCCTTGCCTAAAATATAAAAGAAATAATCAAGCTCTGATACCACTTGATGGCATTACACCCAGGCACCTACCTCAGCAGGTCCCGTGCCTGACCTCCCGGTCTTAAGGATCGTTCCAATTTCACCTTCAAGTTGAAGCAGCTCTTTGATTCCTCACTAGAATCTCTATTAAAATCATGATCCATAGGTCCTTATGTTCTCTTCACGGCCTCTTCACACAACCACTGCCCTTTTCCTGCAACAAGAAAATGAATTTCGGGCTTCGGGTTTCCTTTAGTCCCATTGTCGAGAACTCTTATTCTCGCGATCAACCGATCATCGATTATTCGAAATGCACCTTCAACATTTATCCCCTGGGCTATCTCTTGGTCCACATGACCAATTCTTGCACGACATTAGCCGTATCTCCTTCGGGATTTGTTGACGCAAGAGTCCGATCTTTTGTCCTCTCGACTCCCGATTTACCGACCCTCGAAGTGTCGAATTGGCAATGCCTTAGCCCCGCCTGGCTATGCTCTGGTCCAAGTGACCATCCTTCACATGACTGAGACCTTATTTTGGGGTTTCACAACCTAAGCGACGGACCTCCTATCTTCTTGATTATTGAAACGCTGACTCCCAACCTCCGATGTGCCGTAGTGATGTCAATCTCCGCCACGTGTCCCAAATGGATGGAAGGCTCTGATGTGCTTTGAGGTTTTCACCCTGGAGATTCCCAATCTCCTGTATTCAAGACTTCTGATATCCTGAACGTCGATATCCCGATGTGCCAATGCCTTTTCAGAACTTTCACCCTCCTGTTCACGAAGTTTAAACCTCGTGCAGCTCCTGTCAGATCCAATGACTGATGGGTAATTGGACCAAGATCTGACAGTCCATATCATTTCTGCTCTGTGTGCTCCTCTGTTGCACTACCTCCTGGACGTGAAAACCTTTCAACGGTCCAGATCTCTCCAGCTGGATCCAATGGTAGCTGTTGCTCCTCCCTAGCTTTGGTGCTTTCTTCCCAAACTTGGAAGAATTTTGAAATCTCAAAGGCCTCGACCTTTTCTTTATCCCTGTGATCTCCTGCGACCTCTATGGGTAAAATCACTCACTTGCACGTATGAAAACATGGTTCCTCCTGAGCTTTAGAAAAACTCTAAACTCTTCCCGAGAGTTCTCTGGCCTCTGCACTCCTTGCAACTACGGCTTTGTGTGCTTAGAGCACTACTCCTCCTGATATTTTATCCTTCTTCTGAATCCTCAAAGGATTATTCAACTCATATGCCCCTATGGGGTCTCTGCGCACATAAAGCGCTATCTCTTCTGAGCTTCTCTTCTCGAATCCTCAAAGGATTCTGACGTCTGCACTCCTACGGAGTCTTCGCACACACACAAAGGTGTTGTCTCTTCTGAGCTTTTCTGCTCCTTAGACCTTAAGGGAATAAATATTCTTTCCTTCTCCTGCAAATGGAGAATTATGAGGCCCTCCTGGCGCTTAGTATACTCGAGCAACCTATTGCTGAGTATTTTCGGGTATTCAATAACCTTGCGAATATGCTCAATGCCCACTTGGCAGAGCCTCTTACGGAACTCCTCAGATCTTCCGCCTTCTTCTGAAATCAAAGGAATCCCTTTCGTGCACTTAAATTACTTACTCCATGCCCACCTGAAAGAGTATCAAGAATCTTCCGTGATTCTTGCTTCTTACGAACTCACAACAGAGTTCCCCTGTGCATCACTATGCATATGCTCAATGCCCACTTGGCAGAGCTCTTGCAGAACTCCTCATAGGTTCTATCTTCTGTGTCCTCCCTATACATTCTCAATGCCCTTCTGGCAGAGCTCTCAAAATCCTTAGTGATTCTGGCTTCTTTCTGAACTCACAACAGAGTTCTTATGTATTCTATGCACTCCTTGCACCTGCTCAATGCCCTCCTGGCAGATCTTTGCAGAACTCACAACATAAGTTCTTTCTAAGACTGTGTTATCATATACAGCCCCACCTCCTGAGGTATTCAACAACCTCACGACCTTATTCAAGTTAGTGATTCCAGTTCTTGTGCCCACCTAGCATGCCTTTGTCTGAACCCAAAGAATTCAGAAGTGCATCTATGCATCGTTATCCAGAGATCACAGTACTCTGTCACGCCCTCCTGGCATGAAACCTCAAAGACCTCTCAAGCCTAAAACCAAAACAACTCCTGCAAATGCATAAACATAACATACATTCACAGCATAATAAGAACACACACAGACATTCATTTAACACTAGAAATATGCAGGAAAAACTGTTGTTTGTATTAAAATGTCAAATTCCTATTTACAATGGTGTTCCTGAACATGGCTTGTAACAAGGTCTCGGCTCCTTCTCTTCTACTCTCTACTCGCAGACTCTAACTCAAATATTCAAGTCTCTTCACCACTTATCAAATGAGATACAATACGATCTTTTACCTAAGGGGGCTCTTCAAGCAATTCCCCCCAATCCTCAACTACCCTATTCAATTACATTGAATGGTTGTCTAGTCCGTAGATCAGATCTAGATCTCAGCCTTACGAAACATTTAAAGGCCTAATTACTTCTATGCCTGTACAGAGCACGGCTTCCCAGCTCAACAACTTAAACATTTAATTACATTTAATTTCAAATCAAAACGAGGGTTGCACCTCTCTTCGGCTTTAAATGCACATGATTTGAATCTGCTAACGTGGCTGGCGTGGTTGGTTGGCTGACGTGAGATTATGCTCCTGCATCAAGCTCTTTCTTCAACCTTCTTGTTGGTATTTTCGTCTTCTTTGTATGAAGTTTCACCCATGCATCCAAGATGTGTTAAGTCTTTTGGAACTTGAGAGGTTCTTAATCTCTTCCTCAATGAGACAACTTCTTGTTCAAGTTTCTCACAATCTTCTTCTTTCTTCATCATTTGGACATTCTTTACTTCTCCTATTCTTCTTTCTTNTGGACGTGAAAACCTTTCAACGGTCCAGATCTCTCCAGCTGGATCCAATGGTAGCTGTTGCTCCTCCCTAGCTTTGGTGCTTTCTTCCCAAACTTGGAAGAATTTTGAAATCTCAAAGGCCTCGACCTTTTCTTTATCCCTGTGATCTCCTGCGACCTCTATGGGTAAAATCACTCACTTGCACGTATGAAAACATGGTTCCTCCTGAGCTTTAGAAAAACTCTAAACTCTTCCCGAGAGTTCTCTGGCCTCTGCACTCCTTGCAACTACGGCTTTGTGTGCTTAGAGCACTACTCCTCCTGATATTTTATCCTTCTTCTGAATCCTCAAAGGATTATTCAACTCATATGCCCCTATGGGGTCTCTGCGCACATAAAGCGCTATCTCTTCTGAGCTTCTCTTCTCGAATCCTCAAAGGATTCTGACGTCTGCACTCCTACGGAGTCTTCGCACACACACAAAGGTGTTGTCTCTTCTGAGCTTTTCTGCTCCTTAGACCTTAAGGGAATAAATATTCTTTCCTTCTCCTGCAAATGGAGAATTATGAGGCCCTCCTGGCGCTTAGTATACTCGAGCAACCTATTGCTGAGTATTTTCGGGTATTCAATAACCTTGCGAATATGCTCAATGCCCACTTGGCAGAGCCTCTTACGGAACTCCTCAGATCTTCCGCCTTCTTCTGAAATCAAAGGAATCCCTTTCGTGCACTTAAATTACTTACTCCATGCCCACCTGAAAGAGTATCAAGAATCTTCCGTGATTCTTGCTTCTTACGAACTCACAACAGAGTTCCCCTGTGCATCACTATGCATATGCTCAATGCCCACTTGGCAGAGCTCTTGCAGAACTCCTCATAGGTTCTATCTTCTGTGTCCTCCCTATACATTCTCAATGCCCTTCTGGCAGAGCTCTCAAAATCCTTAGTGATTCTGGCTTCTTTCTGAACTCACAACAGAGTTCTTATGTATTCTATGCACTCCTTGCACCTGCTCAATGCCCTCCTGGCAGATCTTTGCAGAACTCACAACATAAGTTCTTTCTAAGACTGTGTTATCATATACAGCCCCACCTCCTGAGGTATTCAACAACCTCACGACCTTATTCAAGTTAGTGATTCCAGTTCTTGTGCCCACCTAGCATGCCTTTGTCTGAACCCAAAGAATTCAGAAGTGCATCTATGCATCGTTATCCAGAGATCACAGTACTCTGTCACGCCCTCCTGGCATGAAACCTCAAAGACCTCTCAAGCCTAAAACCAAAACAACTCCTGCAAATGCATAAACATAACATACATTCACAGCATAATAAGAACACACACAGACATTCATTTAACACCAGAAATATGCAGGAAAAACTGTTGTTTGTATTAAAATGTCAAATTCCTATTTACAATGGTGTTCCTGAACATGGCTTGTAACAAGGTCTTGGCTCCTTCTCTTCTACTCTCTACTCGCAGACTCTAACTCAAATATTCAAGTCTCTTCACCACTTATCAAATGAGATACAATACGATCTTTTACCTAAGGGGGCTCTTCAAGCTCTTCCCCCCAAACCTCAACTACCCTATTCAATTACATTGAATGGTTGTCTAGTCCGTAGATCAGATCTAGATCTCAGCCTTACAAAACATTTAAAGGCCTAATTACTTCTATGCCTGTACAGAGCACGGCTTCCCAGCTCAACAACTTAAACATTTAATTACATTTAATTTCAAATCAAAACGAGGGTTGCGCCTCTCTTCGGCTTTAAATGCACATGATTTGAATCTGCTAACGTGGTTGGCGTGGTTGGTTGGCTGACGTGAGATTATGCTCCTGCATCAAGATCTTTCTTCAACCTTCTTGTTGGTATTTTCGTCTTCTTTGTATGAAGTTTCACCCATGCATCCAAGATGTGTTAAGTCTTTTGGCACTTGAGAGGTTCTTAATCTCTTCCTCAATGAGACAACTTCTTGTTCAAGTTTCTCACAATCTTCTTCTTTCTTCATCATTTGGACATTCTTTACTTCTCCTATTCTTCTTTCTTCTTCGAGTAGAGTTTTCAAGGAAATGGTTTCTTCTCTTAGTTTTTCAAAGTCTTATAATTGTTTCTTCAAGATTACAACTGTCTTTTCACAACTACCCAATCCACTTCTTAGTTTTCTTTGCGTATCTTTGAACTTTCTATTTTCAATCTCAACATGCTTCAATTTTTTAAGATTCTCATCTTCTTGTTGAATAATTTTTTCTTCATGATTTTCTTCTTCTTCATTGGAACTTTCTTCTTCAGTGTCATTTATTTCAATCCTTGGATGAGGAGATTCAAATTGAACATGACCTACTCCTTCACAATTAAAGCAAAAGAATTGACCTCTATTTTCTTTTTTGAAATATGAGATCTTGTAATTTGCTTCAACTTCTTCTTCTTCTTCTTCTTATGCATCTTCCCTTACATAAAGGTCTTGTAGCTTGTCCCAAAGCTCTTTTTATGATGCACATGATCCCACCTTGGATTTCACTGAATCTGTCAANATTTGGACATTCCTTACTTCTCCTATTCTTATTTCTTCTTCGAGTAGAGTTTTCAAGGAAATGGTTTCTTCTCTTAGTTTCTCAAAGTCTTCTAATTGTTTCATCAAGATTACAAATATCTTTTCACAACTACCCAATCCACTTCTTAGTTTTCTTTGCGTGTCTTTGAGCTTGTTATTTTCAATCTCAACATGCTTCAATGTTTTAAGATTCTCATCTTCTTGTTGAATAATTTTTTCTTCATGATTTTCTTTTTCTTCATTGGAATTTTCTTCTTCAGTGTCATTTATTTCAATCCTTGTATGAGGACATTCAAATTCAACATGACCTACTCCTTCACAATTAAAGTAAAAGAACTGACCTCTATTTTCTTTTTTGAAATTTGAGATGTTGTAATTTGCTTCAACTTCTTCTTCCTCTTATTCTTCTTTGTCTTCCCTTACATAAAGGTCTTGTAGCTTGTCCCAAATCTCTTTTGATGATGCACATGATCCCACCTTGGATTTCACTGAATCTGTCAATCCATCTAGGATGGTATCTATTACCAATTTGTTGTTCCTTTTTGCTTCTTTCTGAGCTGCAGTCTTTGGTTTCTTCAAAGCATTGTATCCTGAAGCAACTGAGAACCAAACATCTATCGCAAGAGCTTTCAAGTAAGTTTCCATTCTATACTCCAGTATTCAAAATTGATTCCATCAAATAGTGGAATCTCATTTGGAATTTTGTCTTCCATTTCTTCTTAGGATCTTGCTTCCAGTGGTTAAATTGTACTGAAGGTAGCCCGCTCTGATACCAATTGTTGATACTGAGAGGGGGGTGAATTAGTATCAAGTACAATTTAAAACCTTTTTCAACTTATACTTAAACCATTCAACTATATCCAATGAGAAATGAMCAATAGTATAAGAGTTRCACCAATACACYACAATACACCATGCACACTATATGAGAAATAATCTATAGTTATTGTTCAAGGGAAGTAATGACTTCCAAAGGTAGCTACAGCTTCCAAATGTAAAGGGAGAGATAAACCTCCAAGAGGAAGATACAATCCTCCAATATCAAGAGAGATTTTAAATCTCCATCCTTTCCCCTTCCTTCCACCCAAGAGTATATGAGAGATATTAAAACTTTACATTAAATCATCACCATCAACCAATCATCACATAGAACCTTATAATGCTTCCTGAGACTTCTTCAATTTCTGCAATTCTTCAATTCTTGGAGTACTATGATCCTATAGATAATATTAATCAATGTATTCTATGAAACTCCTCCATGTTTCACTCCTTGAATCCTCCCCAAAAGCAAGTTATAGAAAGAATGGTAGACTTTATTCAATTCTGGTTTATTCAAAAGACCCGACTTGTACAGCATGCCCCGCGCTCAATATTTAACATCCGATTTTGAAACTCACACAAAAGTAACTATAGTCCATAATATTTCCAATGGAAGTGGTCCCACTTCATTTGGATTCTGTATGAAGAAGGTATGACTATTTGACCCGGAACACCTGTTTATTGACTAGCTTCAGGACTAGTCACAAACCCTATCTTCCACAGAGCGTGTCTCCATAATTATAGTGAATCAAGAGCTAAAAATTTTACCAGAGGTACCTTGATATGTCTTCTAAATACCATAGTGATTTCACCATATGAATCATTCTAGAGAAAACGTTATAGAAAAAATGGTAAGATGACTTGAAAATAACATACCTTAGAACACATCACCAAAAGACTTCATCCTCCCTTGAAATCCGACCTTCTTTACTTCTTATTTCCTTTGAAATTTGA
>JZKD02S0614601.1:0-15865 GCA_000966675.3 Picea glauca
GGTTGAGGTGTTTTAGAAGAAGGAACATTATTCTCTCGATAGATGTTAGGAGTGGTCCTTCTAGTAGCCATAGCCATATTTTTACTTTCAACATTTATTGCCACCCTAAACACATTCTCCAATGATTTGGGTTCCCAAAGGTAAACCTCATGTTGAATGTTATCCTTTAAATTTCCTATGAATACATCAATCAGGTGCTCATATAGAATATACTTTACCTTTATATTCAATCTTTGGAAGTTCTCAATGTGCTCCACAACTTAACCCTTTTTATTGAGATTTATCAATTGGCTAAAGAATGTATTGCTCCTTGTATCCTCATAGTGTAATCTCAATGGACACATTGATTATTATCATTAACTTTTATTCAACAATCATATTTACTCTCTCTTATTTAATACATACCTTGTCAATATTTTTCCTACATTTGATATTTTTGGTTGTCCCTGATGATGGGTGGAGTGTCCACTCGAAACGTTGGATGTTTCAAAACTAGGTACATAGTTCTTATCTAGAAAAACTCTCAACATTATATCTAACTATGAAATCTTACATTTTCATATATCTCTTCTTCTCCAACATAATTACTTCTTGATTAATTTCAACTTGTTGTAGTGGATATTAACACATCTTCACCATTTACGAGCTCTTATTCTAATAGTCACTGGTGACTTATGGTCCTACTCATTCAAGCAACCCCTCTTTTATTCCAAAGGTATCTTCCAGCCTTCCTTCTATTGACGAGGATATCTAGTGTAGTGATGATCCTACTTCAAATGAGAAGTTCAATTATGATCCCCCTTACAATGAGAAATCCAGTGATGAACTCTCTTTGTATGTGTAACCTAGTGGTGGGCCCTCTCGAGATACATAGCATAGTGATATCCACTTCATTGATGACATACTCTTCTTGGATTTTTTGATGTTGGATGATTATGATGATAATGATGACAAGGATCATAATACTTCATTGTTTCCATGTTTTCCAAGGTGTTCTATTTCCATTTGTTACCCCCTAGGGGCGACAACTTTTAGAGGCACCTTCACACAGGTGTCATGTTGTTGCTCGCATGATATTTCATGCTCATATTTTCCAGATCAGAAAGAATTTATCTTGATATCCATTAGATGCATAATTGTGCTATCTCACCTGTGGTATAGTCGTCATCCTACCTCACTCAGATTATAAATAAATTGTGGATAGTACAGTATGGTTACAGTATACTTCATTTTGATATTCAATGTATCGATGTTCATTTGGATGAAATGATATAACTTCCTAATTATTTTTGAAAGAGGAAAACATTAACAAAATATAATAGCACTTCATAACATTGCATGTTTCTATTATTTGCCTCGTTATACCTTGGGGAACATGTTTTCTTTTAGAATTGTTTCATTTCTCAAGATAATTTGTAGTACTGCTAGGTAATCTCATTGATAAATTTCTCCACATCCTAACCATGATAGACATTCTCCACCTTCCCTATATCATTCATTCCATTCATATAAAAAATATTATATCATGGTCATGTATGATTTCTCAAAGGTCCAAATGATAAAAAGCATGAAGTGATAAAGCCAAAAATTCTAGAGGTGAAGAGCTAAAATAAAAAGCTTGAACAATGCCACCTCAAAATGAGCCCAATGCCCCTAGTCCCTAGCTTGTCTAGGCCAATGTTCATTTGGATTCAATGATATAATTTTCTAATTAGTCATGAAAAAGGTAAACACTAAACAAAATATGATAACACTCCATAAATTGCATGGTTCTATTATTTTCCTAATTATACCTTGGGGAACATGTTTTCTTTTAGAAGTGTTTCATTTCTTAGGATAATTTGTACTACTGAGTAATAGCCTTAATAGTGTTGTCTGCATCCTAACCATGCTAGACATTTTCCACCTTTCCTATATCATTCATTCAATTCCTATAAAAAATATTCTATCATAGTCATGTATGATTTCTCAAAGGTCAAAAGAAAAGGTCCAAATGATAAAAATCCTGAAGTAATAAAGCCAAAATGCTAGAGGTGAAGAGCTAAAATCAAAAGATAGAAACAAAAACTTGAACAATTCCACCACGATATGAGGCCAATGCCCCTAGTCGCTAGCTTGTCTATGAATATCTAAATAAAAAATAGACTTGTTCGATAAACGAAACATTTAAATAAAAAGGCATAAAGGAATAGTAAGAAATTGTGTTGAGTACAAGTAACTCAATGCTAAGCTCCCTCTCTAAGGTTGTTGCATAAAAATCCTATCTCACAAAGATAGATAAACAAATGAAAAAGAACTATGCATGTATAATAATTTGAGGGTCACCATATGAAGTTATTTCCCTTCTCTTTCATCATTATTATTCACCTTTTACCTATATTTCACCTAGGTACTTTGGAAATATAGTTTGTCCTAGGAATTGGTGCATGTATAAGGGTCAATATTTTTCCCCTTCATAAGACTTAGGAAAATATTAAAAATAAACCTTATTTGTTATGTTGGTTCAAGAGGTGTCACCAGGTGTTATCATCTAATGACTTACTAAGAGGCCAGACCCATCACTTCAAGTGGGTGTCTTGCAATGGGATGTGTGTACCATTCCTAATATTTGTGAAACAACATGGGAATTCATGATGTTGCATTGGGATACATGTACTAGTTTATGATCGTATATATAGACATTGTAAATTGTTCCATTTCCCTTGGGATCAATGACTTGCATTGGCATACATGTCACCACATTGGGATCATGACAATGCATTTAGCCAAGACATGGATTCGATGTCATCACACATGCCACATGGACCACTCATAATTCATTCTCCTTGCTCAGTTGGTTGTTGCATTCACACTCATGCATTATTATATCTCTTTGGAAAGCACATGGGAGTTATTAATGCATTGGAGGAGTTAGTTATAGATTATGGAAGAGGTTACATGTTGTTACTTGGACCATGGCATGATGTGGCATGATTTACCATCGATTACTTGAGGAGTACACACCTATAGGAGGCCACACATGTCATTTAGCTTGACTTCTTGACTTGGATGACTTATATGTGTGAGAGGTGAAATCATCTTCTTGAGATTTTTATTTCACACTTGGACCATTCCTTGGTTTGAGGGAGCTTGTTGGAGGATCTTTGGAGGTCCTTGGACCATGTTGACTCATTTTTCCACTTCATTCTTGGACATTGTTGTTGGACTACGCAAATTTAAATAATCATGAAGTGCATTATTCAGCAATATGATACATGTATAAGTATAGTGATGTGACCCTTGGATTCATCTTCCAAGAGGTTTCTTGAACTCCTAATGACCGTTACAAACACTTGACCTTTCACAGTCCATCAAGTGAGGAATACCATAACCCTAAGAGGATTAGGTTTCCAACATTCCCCCCCTTAATCCGAAGGGGTGTATGTGAGTCCAAGAAGAAAGATGAAGTTTGGAAGTGGGAAGTTGAAATATGGAAGTGTACAGTTGTTGATGGTTGAATGTGCTCTATGATTCTGGTGGTTTTGGGATGACCAAAAACCAAATGGATAGCATAATTTGGTGTTTTTTACTAAATGGTGGTGGTGGTTTAAGGAATACCACAAACCAATTTGGTGGTTTACAGATGACCACAAAATTTGGAACTTGGCTCTAGGCTCAATGGTTCCCAGAACATTTCCTAAGTTAGCTAGAAATTGGAAGTTGGTGTCTTCTGCTAATTGGAAGTGCTCTCAAATGTTGGTTAAAATATGACCACAAAATGTTCTGTAATAGAAGTTGAAATTCTTCTACCAAGTGGAGGTTTAAGGAAAACGAAAAAATTGTTGTCTAGCAAAAGTTATAATTATTCAACTAAGTGGTGATTTACGAAAAAACACAAACCAATCATGCTTTCTTATCACGCTCTCTTGTTAATGCTCATATGATCGGACTTCGAAACTTTAATCCTAACTATCAATCATTAATGTTGTTCCCCCCTTTTCAAGTACAATATGAGAAGATGCAAATCTCTCCACTGCAATATATGTCAATACTTGATAGTGTATTTATTGGTATGACAAATATATCTTCTTGACTATTGATGGCCATAACCAAGAACTCATCCACCCATAGTTGTTCTTTACTCTTGCAGTTGTCTTGCATTTGGAACACATATGTGAAGGATGATTGTACTTTCCATAATTCTCACAAGGATCAAGATCGAAGCATTGATATTCAACGTGTCCAACTCGCTAACAATGTTGGCATTTTAGAATCTACTATTGAACTGGAGTAGGTGAATGTGAAATTTCTTGTAGCAATCTAGCACTCTAGAACTGGATCGTTTTGGTAAAATCCAGATTTTGAAAGTGTTGTGCCTGTACAACAGCCTCACAATTTTCTTTCCTTAGCCTCTATCCAAGACAAGAAATTGGGCCCCCCTTTAATTATTCCAACTAGAACCCTCGCACTCTCTCCCTTGTGCAAATAGCTATGCCTAATTTCTCCTCACCGTACCTCACTTTACCACTTTTTGTTCCTCCTCGTATCACTTATACCCGACGATCCACACTTCAATGAATCCCCTCTTCCTATGTATATGCATAGCATATTGACGCATGCATCCTTCTTCCACCTTTGCATTGACACGCCATTGATTTTCTTGAAAGTACATCATCCACCTCCTTTTGAAGTTGGTTGACGCGTTATCACACTTCCGCCAAACTTCACTAACACACATCTTCATCGTCGACAATGATTGCATGATTAATTCCATCTCATTGGCATTGGTCACATGAATATCTTCACTGCATGCACACCTTTCACTAGTTGACCCCCTTCAATTTGTGTCATTCCATCACATTTTGGTTGCATCATTCTCTTTTGCTTCATTGCACTACATATCAACAAAGTTCACCTCTTCTTCCCGAAACGCTACCCGTTGAAAATTTTCCCTCTCTTGTCGCAAATGCGTCAGCAGAAGGATTTTGACCCCTCATTTTCATTGAGAACATCAAAGACTATTTTCTCCCTCTCTCCAACGCTGAACAGGTCAGTGTAGCCCACTTTCACCTTGAGACTTATCCCCTCCCCCTCCCAACTCGGATCCCTTCTTATTGTGTTCATCATTCAATATCATTACATTTCCAATTACTGAAATCTCCACGCCTATCTAAACAGTTGGTCAATATTTTCCTATCTTACATGATTCACCTCAGATCACAGTCATAATCCATTTTTAGTGTTCCCAGTGATTTTCTTCACGCAAATGGTACTAGCTTATTTTTTATGTGTTTCTTAATTTTACAACTAAATATTCTTTGTGGAATCCTCGCCTAGATTCATATGGGTTAATCACAACACCTATTGATATTGTTTTGGTTCTTAAATGCACTTTGGGATAAATTTTGTCCTTTTAGCTCCTAGACAGTGCTAAGCGTATTGGATGTCAGTTGGTAGTTTTGGAGGATTTATAACTTTGTTCTAGTAATGCATAACCTCAGTCTCAATGGGTGGATCAAGAGCTTGTACATCACAGATGACCCAACAATTGAAGAAATTAAATTTGGGTGAAGAAACAAAGAACGCGGGACCCAAAATTTGATTAAAAAATGTCTTTTGGAGCAACTTTTCGACGTCCGTCAAAGTGAATTGTTTATCCCTGAAACAGGCCAATTGTATTATTTTCTCCATTACGATTCCAAATCAACTGACGAAATCAAAATATGAGGTCTGAAAGTGCCAAAATGGTCATCTAGGATTTCCTGCCAAGCAAGCCTCGATAGTCATGGCCATCATTAGACATGGATCCACTCAAATGATGGAACAACATGTTCAATTATCTTGATATAAATGTCTCTCTCTTTTCTCCATGTTACAAAAAATGACACCTCAATAGGGCATCGTATGAGTAAGTTCTGGGATTTCGAACTCAAGCTCTCATTGTCTCTTACCAGTTTGACACTTAGAATTTTTTCCAATTTTTCTTTCCCCAGAAGGAGAAGTTCCCTTTGAATTCCCTGAACCAATTCGGAAGATTTCCCTTCAATTCCTCCAATACATATCGAAGGAGTTAGAAAAAAACTCCTCTGATACATATCGGAGGAGTTAGTTCAAAACACTATGATACAATTCAGAAGAGTTAGTATTAACTCCTCTAATGTAAAATCGGAGGAATTAATACTAACTCCTCCGAACAGGTCGGAGGAGTTATTACTAACTACTTCGAAACTAAAAAAATTGTCTCTCGTAAATCGACCATAACTTTCGACTCAGGTGTCCATTTTGTGCATTATTTATACTATTGGAAAGGCCTTTATGATCTCTGCAAATTTCTAGTTATATGTTTGGAGAATATCCTAATTCATGGTATACTTATTATAGGTTGGATTATTTAGTACTAACTCCTCCAAACAAATCGGAGGAGTTAGTATTAACACCTCCAAAACATAAAAATAAAATTGTCTTTCATAAAATGGCCATAAATTTTGACTCGGGTTTCTTTTTTTGTGATTTTTTTATACCATTGGAAAGGAACATTCAAGATCTACAACTTCCTAATTATATTATTTGAGAAATTCCTAACCTATGGTATACTTATTTTTGAATAAATATCTGTCACATTGTTGACAACCTCGAAGAACACCATAACTCAACCACGAGCAGAGGAACCATGAATCAAACTCAAGGAAGTTTATAAATGATACTTCAATTATTTTATACCCCATTCCTATGCATTATAATTATTTGTATTGATGGATTATTTGGATTTAATCTCATCTATTGTATGTTGAACAGTGTTAGGTACCCATTCCAAGAGGGGGACTCACTCTTGCAATGTGATCTAGAGCCAAAGAAAATAGAATGTTAAAACGATGTCAATTTTTATAGCAATGGAAAGCAGTGACAGGAACCAAGCTTGAACTACTGAAGACAGATTCTGAAACCCACGATGAAGATGCCCCCATACCCAAGGTGAGTCTTCATGATGTGGAAGGCACATATGGTTGAAATCCATGACATCCCACCAGCGCTAGGATACAAATTAAAAATGTAACCATTGTTCTTTTTACTCATCATCACAAAGAGGATGAGGAAAAACATTGGAAGAAAAAAGGTCACGGACGGAGATGAAAGGACAAAGGTCTTATTGAACCTCAATAAATAATAGAATAGAACCAAAAGAAGGGGGTTTTGGCTCTTAAAAAATTGTACACTTCTAAACTACTTTGGGAATATAGTGTCAACTAGAATTGTAGAGTTGTCATTATAGTTTTCAAGTACTATTGTTGAAACTGCTAATACAAGGAAGCCCTCAGAGCCAACTTTTGACAAAGAGAATAAATTTCATGTGTGTTTATTTTTGTTGTGAACTATTTCAAGCAAGATGTATGGTGTTCACATGGGTTGTAAGAGCATGTTTGTTTATGGACTATTTTGATGCAATATATGTCTTCTTGTAGTTTTGTCATTCCTTATTATATTACATGTCCTGAGCGAATGAGATGGTAATGTATGTGATATAGTGAATTAGACTATTCTAGTTATATATTTGTGTCTATGTGTTATCTGACTTTATTTCTTCATTTCATCTATCTGGGTGAATTTATTGGTAGAGTTAGTTTCATGCCACATCTCATTCACTTATGTTAATTTGCTCCTAGCTAGAATAGGGTAGAATAGAATTATATTAGATCTACATTTAGATAGTCTTCGTCTACATATTTCATCTTCACAATCACCCATCACTCACCCTCATTGGTGGTCCATGTCACAACCAATAGAACCAAACCAGGAATGGCTATCATGTAAGAATTTGAATGGGTTCCCTATTCCAAATGGTGAGAGTTATAATTGGGTTTTCTTACCGAGGGTAACCCCTTACTATTGTCNGGTTGAGGTGTTTTAGAAGAAGGAACATTATTCTCTCGATAGATGTTAGGAGTGGTCCTTCTAGTAGCCATAGCCATATTTTTACTTTCAACATTTATTGCCACCCTAAACACATTCTCCAATGATTTGGGTTCCCAAAGGTAAACCTCATGTTGAATGTTATCCTTTAAATTTCCTATGAATACATCAATCAGGTGCTCATATAGAATATACTTTACCTTTATATTCAATCTTTGGAAGTTCTCAATGTGCTCCACAACTTAACCCTTTTTATTGAGATTTATCAATTGGCTAAAGAATGTATTGCTCCTTGTATCCTCATAGTGTAATCTCAATGGACACATTGATTATTATCATTAACTTTTATTCAACAATCATATTTACTCTCTCTTATTTAATACATACCTTGTCAATATTTTTCCTACATTTGATATTTTTGGTTGTCCCTGATGATGGGTGGAGTGTCCACTCGAAACGTTGGATGTTTCAAAACTAGGTACATAGTTCTTATCTAGAAAAACTCTCAACATTATATCTAACTATGAAATCTTACATTTTCATATATCTCTTCTTCTCCAACATAATTACTTCTTGATTAATTTCAACTTGTTGTAGTGGATATTAACACATCTTCACCATTTACGAGCTCTTATTCTAATAGTCACTGGTGACTTATGGTCCTACTCATTCAAGCAACCCCTCTTTTATTCCAAAGGTATCTTCCAGCCTTCCTTCTATTGACGAGGATATCTAGTGTAGTGATGATCCTACTTCAAATGAGAAGTTCAATTATGATCCCCCTTACAATGAGAAATCCAGTGATGAACTCTCTTTGTATGTGTAACCTAGTGGTGGGCCCTCTCGAGATACATAGCATAGTGATATCCACTTCATTGATGACATACTCTTCTTGGATTTTTTGATGTTGGATGATTATGATGATAATGATGACAAGGATCATAATACTTCATTGTTTCCATGTTTTCCAAGGTGTTCTATTTCCATTTGTTACCCCCTAGGGGCGACAACTTTTAGAGGCACCTTCACACAGGTGTCATGTTGTTGCTCGCATGATATTTCATGCTCATATTTTCCAGATCAGAAAGAATTTATCTTGATATCCATTAGATGCATAATTGTGCTATCTCACCTGTGGTATAGTCGTCATCCTACCTCACTCAGATTATAAATAAATTGTGGATAGTACAGTATGGTTACAGTATACTTCATTTTGATATTCAATGTATCGATGTTCATTTGGATGAAATGATATAACTTCCTAATTATTTTTGAAAGAGGAAAACATTAACAAAATATAATAGCACTTCATAACATTGCATGTTTCTATTATTTGCCTCGTTATACCTTGGGGAACATGTTTTCTTTTAGAATTGTTTCATTTCTCAAGATAATTTGTAGTACTGCTAGGTAATCTCATTGATAAATTTCTCCACATCCTAACCATGATAGACATTCTCCACCTTCCCTATATCATTCATTCCATTCATATAAAAAATATTATATCATGGTCATGTATGATTTCTCAAAGGTCCAAATGATAAAAAGCATGAAGTGATAAAGCCAAAAATTCTAGAGGTGAAGAGCTAAAATAAAAAGCTTGAACAATGCCACCTCAAAATGAGCCCAATGCCCCTAGTCCCTAGCTTGTCTAGGCCAATGTTCATTTGGATTCAATGATATAATTTTCTAATTAGTCATGAAAAAGGTAAACACTAAACAAAATATGATAACACTCCATAAATTGCATGGTTCTATTATTTTCCTAATTATACCTTGGGGAACATGTTTTCTTTTAGAAGTGTTTCATTTCTTAGGATAATTTGTACTACTGAGTAATAGCCTTAATAGTGTTGTCTGCATCCTAACCATGCTAGACATTTTCCACCTTTCCTATATCATTCATTCAATTCCTATAAAAAATATTCTATCATAGTCATGTATGATTTCTCAAAGGTCAAAAGAAAAGGTCCAAATGATAAAAATCCTGAAGTAATAAAGCCAAAATGCTAGAGGTGAAGAGCTAAAATCAAAAGATAGAAACAAAAACTTGAACAATTCCACCACGATATGAGGCCAATGCCCCTAGTCGCTAGCTTGTCTATGAATATCTAAATAAAAAATAGACTTGTTCGATAAACGAAACATTTAAATAAAAAGGCATAAAGGAATAGTAAGAAATTGTGTTGAGTACAAGTAACTCAATGCTAAGCTCCCTCTCTAAGGTTGTTGCATAAAAATCCTATCTCACAAAGATAGATAAACAAATGAAAAAGAACTATGCATGTATAATAATTTGAGGGTCACCATATGAAGTTATTTCCCTTCTCTTTCATCATTATTATTCACCTTTTACCTATATTTCACCTAGGTACTTTGGAAATATAGTTTGTCCTAGGAATTGGTGCATGTATAAGGGTCAATATTTTTCCCCTTCATAAGACTTAGGAAAATATTAAAAATAAACCTTATTTGTTATGTTGGTTCAAGAGGTGTCACCAGGTGTTATCATCTAATGACTTACTAAGAGGCCAGACCCATCACTTCAAGTGGGTGTCTTGCAATGGGATGTGTGTACCATTCCTAATATTTGTGAAACAACATGGGAATTCATGATGTTGCATTGGGATACATGTACTAGTTTATGATCGTATATATAGACATTGTAAATTGTTCCATTTCCCTTGGGATCAATGACTTGCATTGGCATACATGTCACCACATTGGGATCATGACAATGCATTTAGCCAAGACATGGATTCGATGTCATCACACATGCCACATGGACCACTCATAATTCATTCTCCTTGCTCAGTTGGTTGTTGCATTCACACTCATGCATTATTATATCTCTTTGGAAAGCACATGGGAGTTATTAATGCATTGGAGGAGTTAGTTATAGATTATGGAAGAGGTTACATGTTGTTACTTGGACCATGGCATGATGTGGCATGATTTACCATCGATTACTTGAGGAGTACACACCTATAGGAGGCCACACATGTCATTTAGCTTGACTTCTTGACTTGGATGACTTATATGTGTGAGAGGTGAAATCATCTTCTTGAGATTTTTATTTCACACTTGGACCATTCCTTGGTTTGAGGGAGCTTGTTGGAGGATCTTTGGAGGTCCTTGGACCATGTTGACTCATTTTTCCACTTCATTCTTGGACATTGTTGTTGGACTACGCAAATTTAAATAATCATGAAGTGCATTATTCAGCAATATGATACATGTATAAGTATAGTGATGTGACCCTTGGATTCATCTTCCAAGAGGTTTCTTGAACTCCTAATGACCGTTACAAACACTTGACCTTTCACAGTCCATCAAGTGAGGAATACCATAACCCTAAGAGGATTAGGTTTCCAACATTCCCCCCCTTAATCCGAAGGGGTGTATGTGAGTCCAAGAAGAAAGATGAAGTTTGGAAGTGGGAAGTTGAAATATGGAAGTGTACAGTTGTTGATGGTTGAATGTGCTCTATGATTCTGGTGGTTTTGGGATGACCAAAAACCAAATGGATAGCATAATTTGGTGTTTTTTACTAAATGGTGGTGGTGGTTTAAGGAATACCACAAACCAATTTGGTGGTTTACAGATGACCACAAAATTTGGAACTTGGCTCTAGGCTCAATGGTTCCCAGAACATTTCCTAAGTTAGCTAGAAATTGGAAGTTGGTGTCTTCTGCTAATTGGAAGTGCTCTCAAATGTTGGTTAAAATATGACCACAAAATGTTCTGTAATAGAAGTTGAAATTCTTCTACCAAGTGGAGGTTTAAGGAAAACGAAAAAATTGTTGTCTAGCAAAAGTTATAATTATTCAACTAAGTGGTGATTTACGAAAAAACACAAACCAATCATGCTTTCTTATCACGCTCTCTTGTTAATGCTCATATGATCGGACTTCGAAACTTTAATCCTAACTATCAATCATTAATGTTGTTCCCCCCTTTTCAGGTACAATATGAGAAGATGCAAATCTCTCCACTGCAATATATGTCAATACTTGATAGTGTATTTATTGGTATGACAAATATATCTTCTTGACTACTGATGGCCATAACCAAGAACTCATCCACCCATAGTTGTTCTTTACTCTTGCAGTTGTCTTTCATTTGGAACACATATGTGAAGGATGATTGTACTTTCCATAATTCTCACAAGGATCAAGATCGAAGCACTGATATTCAACGTGTCCAACTCGCTAACAATGTTGGCATATTAGAATCTACTATTGAACTAGAGTAGGTGAATGTGAAATTTCTTGTAGCAATCTAGCACTCTAGAACTGGATCGTTTTGGTAAAATCCAGATTTTGAAAGTGTTGTGCCTGTACAACAGCCTCACAATTTTATTTTCTTAGCCTCTATCCAAGACAAGAAATTGGGCCCCCCTTTAATTCTTCCAACTGGAACCCTCGCACTCTCTCCCTTGTGCAAATAGTAATGCCTAATTTCTCCTCACCGTACCTCGCTTTACCACTTTTTGTTCCTCCTCGTATCACTTATACCCGACGATCCACACTTCAATGAATCCCCTCTTCCTATGTATATGCATAGCATATTGATGCATGCATCCTTCTTCCACCTTTGCATTGACACGCCATTGATTTTCTTGAAAGTACATCATCCACCTCCTTTTGAAGTTGGTTGACGCGTTATCACACTTCCGCCAAACTTCACTAACACACATCTTCATCGTCGACAATGATTGCATGATTAATTCCATCTCATTGGCATTGGTCACATGAATATCTTCACTGCATGCACACCTTTCACTAGTTGACCCCCTTCAATTTGTGTCATTCCATCACATTTTGGTTGCATCATTCTCTTTTGCTTCATTGCACTACATATCAACAAAGTTCACCTCTTCTTCCCGACACGCTACCCGTTGAAAATTTTCCCTCTCTTGTCGCAAATGCGTCAGTAGAAGGATTTTGACCCCTCATTTTCATTGAGAACATCAAAGACTATTTTCTCCCTCTCTCCAACGCTGAACAGGTCAGTGTAGCCCACTTTCACCTTGAGACTTATCCCTTCCCCCTCCCAACTCAGATCCCTTCTTGTTGTGTTCATCATTCAATATCATTACATTTCCAATTACTGAAATCTCCACGCCTATCTAGACAGTTGGTCAATAATTTCCTATCTCACATGATTCACCTCAGATCACAGTCATAATCCATTTTTAGTGTTCCCAGTGGTTTTCTTCACGCAAATGGTACTAGCTTATTTTTTATGTGTTTCTTAATGTTACAACTAAATATTCTTTGTGGAATCCTCGCCTAGATTCATATGGGTTAATCACAACACCTATTGATCTTGTTTTGGTTCTTAAATGCACTTTGGGATAAATTTTGTCCTTTTAGCTCCTAGACAGTACTAAGCGTATTGGATGTCAGTTGGTAGTTTTGGAGGATTTATAACTTTGTTCTAGTAATGCATAACCTCAGTCTCAATGGGTGGATCAAGAGATTTTACATCACAGATGACCCAACAATTGAAGAAATTAAATTTGGGTGAAGAAACAAAGAACGCGAAACCCAAACTTTGATTAAAAAATGTCTTTTGGAGCAACTTTTCGACGTCCGTCAAAGTGAATTGTTTATCCCTGAAACAGGCCAATTGTATTATTTTCTCCATTACGATTCCAAATCAACTGACGAAATCAAAATATGAGGTCTGAAAGTGCCAAAATGGTCATCTAGGATTTCCTGCCAAGCAAGCCTCGATAGTCATGGCCATCATTAGACATGGATCCACTCAAATGATGGAACAACATGTTCAATTATCTTGATATAAATGTCTCTCTCTTTTCTCCATGTTACAAAAAATGACACCTCAATAGGGCATCGTATGAGTAAGTTCTGGGATTTCGAACTCAAGCTCTCATTGTCTCTTACCAGTTTGACACTTAGAATTTTTTCCAATTTTTCTTTCCCCAGAAGGAGAAGTTCCCTTTGAATTCCCTGAACCAATTCGGAAGATTTCCCTTCAATTCCTCCAATACATATCGAAGGAGTTAGAAAAAAACTCCTCTGATACATATCGGAGGAGTTAGTTCAAAACACTATGATACAATTCAGAAGAGTTAGTATTAACTCCTCTAATGTAAAATCGGAGGAATTAATACTAACTCCTCCGAACAGGTCGGAGGAGTTATTACTAACTACTTCGAAACTAAAAAAATTGTCTCTCGTAAATCGACCATAACTTTCGACTCAGGTGTCCATTTTGTGCATTATTTATACTATTGGAAAGGCCTTTATGATCTCTGCAAATTTCTAGTTATATGTTTGGAGAATATCCTAATTCATGGTATACTTATTATAGGTTGGATTATTTAGTACTAACTCCTCCAAACAAATCGGAGGAGTTAGTATTAACACCTCCAAAACATAAAAATAAAATTGTCTTTCATAAAATGGCCATAAATTTTGACTCGGGTTTCTTTTTTTGTGATTTTTTTATACCATTGGAAAGGAACATTCAAGATCTACAACTTCCTAATTATATTATTTGAGAAATTCCTAACCTATGGTATACTTATTTTTGAATAAATATCTGTCACATTGTTGACAACCTCGAAGAACACCATAACTCAACCACGAGCAGAGGAACCATGAATCAAACTCAAGGAAGTTTATAAATGATACTTCAATTATTTTATACCCCATTCCTATGCATTATAATTATTTGTATTGATGGATTATTTGGATTTAATCTCATCTATTGTATGTTGAACAGTGTTAGGTACCCATTCCAAGAGGGGGACTCACTCTTGCAATGTGATCTAGAGCCAAAGAAAATAGAATGTTAAAACGATGTCAATTTTTATAGCAATGGAAAGCAGTGACAGGAACCAAGCTTGAACTACTGAAGACAGATTCTGAAACCCACGATGAAGATGCCCCCATACCCAAGGTGAGTCTTCATGATGTGGAAGGCACATATGGTTGAAATCCATGACATCCCACCAGCGCTAGGATACAAATTAAAAATGTAACCATTGTTCTTTTTACTCATCATCACAAAGAGGATGAGGAAAAACATTGGAAGAAAAAAGGTCACGGACGGAGATGAAAGGACAAAGGTCTTATTGAACCTCAATAAATAATAGAATAGAACCAAAAGAAGGGGGTTTTGGCTCTTAAAAAATTGTACACTTCTAAACTACTTTGGGAATATAGTGTCAACTAGAATTGTAGAGTTGTCATTATAGTTTTCAAGTACTATTGTTGAAACTGCTAATACAAGGAAGCCCTCAGAGCCAACTTTTGACAAAGAGAATAAATTTCATGTGTGTTTATTTTTGTTGTGAACTATTTCAAGCAAGATGTATGGTGTTCACATGGGTTGTAAGAGCATGTTTGTTTATGGACTATTTTGATGCAATATATGTCTTCTTGTAGTTTTGTCATTCCTTATTATATTACATGTCCTGAGCGAATGAGATGGTAATGTATGTGATATAGTGAATTAGACTATTCTAGTTATATATTTGTGTCTATGTGTTATCTGACTTTATTTCTTCATTTCATCTATCTGGGTGAATTTATTGGTAGAGTTAGTTTCATGCCACATCTCATTCACTTATGTTAATTTGCTCCTAGCTAGAATAGGGTAGAATAGAATTATATTAGATCTACATTTAGATAGTCTTCGTCTACATATTTCATCTTCACAATCACCCATCACTCACCCTCATTGGTGGTCCATGTCACAACCAATAGAACCAAACCAGGAATGGCTATCATGTAAGAATTTGAATGGGTTCCCTATTCCAAATGGTGAGAGTTATAATTGGGTTTTCTTACCGAGGGTAACCCCTTACTATTGTCGGGTGAATTTAGACCCATCAAAAGAATTGGCACTAGAAGAAGGGAGGATGACAATCCTTCCCACGTGGAATCATTTCATTTTAAATATCAACTATTTTATGTCTCCTCTCCATACCTTGTTATGGGAT
>JZKD02S0614634.1:38128-49205 GCA_000966675.3 Picea glauca
AAGACCTCGACCTAGACATGTCAAGACCTCAACTTAGACCTAGACATAACAAGACCTAGACATGACAAGAACTAGACCATGAACTAGACCTATACTATGACCATGACGTAGACCATGACATAGACCTAGACCATGAACTAGAGAATGACATAGAGTTAGAGATATATGTATACCATGACCTAGATCTTGACATAAACCATGACCTAGACCCACCTAGCTCCATCTAAGCCTAAGCATAACCTATACTCAACCGTTAACCCCCTCCACACTTGAGCCCTATGTGCACTATGCATATACCTCTTGTTAAAATCCACACAACCCTTCCACCCACATCACCCACATCTTGGTGCTCTAACCATTTATATATTCTTGAAAACACTTTCAATCCTAACCCCTTAGGTCCTAGTTGTCCCCAGACCCCTATACATATTTATTCATAAAAAATTTGGTCTATAATAAATTCTATATATGTTTCATTAAGAGCACACACACGCTCTTGTGACTTGAATGCCTTGTAGTTGTTGCTCGTTTATTCCCAATAGGAACACGTGCATGTTCCTAGAATGCGCACACGTTCTAGGAACACGCCCGCATTCCTGCTAGGAATTTTTTGGTGCCAAGCACACTCCACTAACACATCTATCTCAAGTCCGACAAAGAACTCCCGACATCTGCACACAAAAATAGCGCGCACAAACAGGTTTTTCTTATTTTAGTCTTGTTGTTTAATTCATAGAGAATTTTGTGTTATTGCAAGACCATTGTGAGAAGAATTGGAAGACAAATTTGTCCAAGTGGAATTGGAATTGTTGTTTGTGTCTTGTTGGAATTGTAAGAAAAAATTGTCCAATTGGAATTGTTATTTGTGTAATACCAAGACAAATTTATCCAATTGGAATTGGAATTTTTAGTTGTCTTCTTGTGTAATTCCAAGAAAAATTTGTCCAATTGGAATTGAAATTATTAGTTGTGGGGTGTTTGGAATCCAATTTTTCTCTTTAAACATGGGGAACCGACGGATTGAAGAAATAAAGTCCTCTAGAAAAGAGAAACTGATCGAAATGGTAGAATAAGAAAGAGAAAAGAAGAAGTTATGTATGTCAAAGCATAATATTTCAAAAGAGGGAAATCCAGTTTCTAACAGAATAGATGTCGCTATTGTTTCTCCTCCATCACCACAAGAAAAGCGTAGGAGTTCAATAGAGACCAATCCATCTAGTATCTCATCAAGAAAAAAAATTGCGGATGCCCCAATGATGGAGGATTTGCTTGAAGATGATTATACAATGGATGAAATTAGAGAGTAAACCTGTGTTCAACATTGTGGTGAAGAAGTTCTTGTGTTGCAACCTCTTGTTGGACAGTAAGAAATTCCAGAAACTAGTCAATCCCATGTCCACTCTCCTCCCAGATTTGATCTACCAATGATTGAAGGGGAAATAACTGCAACATTGTTAACTCCATCGTAGGGAGGTCAAGATTTCCATAATAGGGGTTCATCGTCCCTACCTATCTTGAGCTCTGTGCGATGAAGAACTCCTAATTGCATTCATGTCGATGAAATAGGTCTAGCATCACTTGAAGGTAAGTTACCTAACCATGCTATTCATTATGATTCTTATAAAATCATTAAAGAATATGTTGAACCAAAATCTGATGCTGCTAAATGTCAATTATTTTTGTCTTTGTTAAAATCTAGAAGTTTGACTGCTCTTAGGAGAATTTTAGGCATTAAAAAATTCAAAGGTTTAGAAACAAGTCACCATATTGTTATAAACCTTGTAGATGATTTTCAAATAATTGGTAAGAAATTTAGTTCTAAAGATCGTAATGCATCTCGACATGTCTTGTCACAATCAATTGTTAGAAAGATCACAAGAAAACATTGTTTTCTACAACAAATATCTCACCTCAGGAAATGCAATGTCAAAACCCTTAGAAATTATTCTCATAAACGAGATAGCCTCGACACAGGTGGCCCAATATATTTGTGGGCCTTCATTGGTAGGCTACCTCATTCTGACATGAAGTTATTTGGAACATTTAAGGGACTAGTACATTATTTCTAGAATTATAACACTAGGCATTCTTCCAACCAAAAAGATGTACTAAAATTGAGAAGGGGATCTAGGACCGTGAACCCTATATTAAAAAATTTCTTGACATTACATAGAAAAAATTGTATGGCAAGGCAAGGCATGCAATGCAATATCATGGTATGAAAAGGCATGTCATGGAATGACATGGCATGTCATGGCAAGGAAAGGCATGTCATGGAAAGGCATGGCATGGAAAGGAAAGGAATGGCATGTCATGGAAAGGAAATGCAAGGTAAGGCATGGCATGGCATGGCAAGGCAAGGTATAGCAAGGAAATACATGTCATGACAAGGCATGTCAAGTTAAGGAATGGCATGACAATGACATGGCATGAAATGACTTGGAAAGTCATGGAATGGCATGGATTGACAAGGCATGGCATCGAAATGACATGACAAGGCAAGACATGTAATGACATGTCATGGCAAGGCAAGGCATGCAATGGCATAACATAAAAAGAAATGGAATGACAAGTCAAGGCATGCAATGGCATGTCATGGCAGGGCAAGGCATGCCATGTGATACACAAATGATCTTTTAAAGACTATGGTTAAGTTTATGCATGAATTATTTTACCATTTAGGATTTAACGAGAAGAATATTAATGAAAGAAGTTGCAACCATATAAGAAGTAAAAACAAAAAACCATAACACCAAGATTGATAACGAAGTTCGACACAATTTTTCCTATGTCTCCGGGCCTTTGTCTCAGTGGGGAAGGATTCTTATTAATCTTCAATTCTTTGAGAATACAAAATAAAGGCTTACATAATAGCTCCTGAAACCACCTTTCAGATCTGCAACTTCTGGACAGAAACAAACATCACCATTGGCTAGAACAGAAAATTTTAATACTTTTGAGTATGAAGTCGGTTATGCTTGGCTCGACACCTTGGGATATGGAAGAACTTTTTTGTTTGTCTATTCAGATGCAAAAACAGAAGCCATATTAAGACTCCCCTCGAAATTCTGCAACTTTTGAGTATAAAGTCGACCTACTTCTGAACAGTTCCTCGTGACCTCTCCTCAACATGAATTCCAATGCTGCGACCTATCAGATCCGTACAGTCCATACAGTCTCCATTTGTGTGCCAAAACAAACTATTTTTTCTTGATTTTCGTGCCCAACTAAATAAGCCAGACTCCACCAAATTTAGCAAGAGTTAGCCAACTTAGCAATAGTTAGCCAGATTTAGCGAGATTCTGCTAGATTTGGAGGATCTCCGGCAGATTTGGTGGTAACCATCATATTTGGTGGAACCACCAAATTTGGCCTTCTAGAAGGTGCCATGTGTCACTTTCGTACAGTTCCACGTGTCACTTTTTTATTGGGCCAAATCACCTCTAAAAAATCCAAAAATGACTGACACGTGGCATGTCTTGGTGCTGCCATGTGTCATGCTGACATCACCATAAAGTCATGATGACATCATCATGATGTACTATTGACATCATCAATATGTACTATTGACATCATCTGTTGTACTGCTTACGTCATCCATTGACTTTGACCTGTTGAGTTTGACTTTTTTGCATGTTTGATGTGAACTTTAGATCGCGATAACTTTTGCATATAGACTCCATTTTCGAAAAACAATATATGGATGGAATCAGGACGATGAGCCCTATGTGATGGAGTTGGTTTCATACAATTCCAAGAACTTACAAATTTTGGCCTTCATGGATCCATTTGGATCACACCTCCCCACTAAGACCTTTTGGTCCTTCAAAAGGGTATTAACCAGTCATCAAGTGCGGGATAGGCCTCCCCACTTGTCCTTTGTCTTTAAACTTTGTCCTATGCATCTGTCACATCATAATCAATTGCATAATAACCATGACAATTGAAACCATATTGTTATCCACTTGAACTTGTTCACATCTTACTAAATCCACTACGATCCATGTAGAAAACATTAGCAGTGATAACATAAAAAATATGGCTAAAAATGAACCAATATGTTTGATGTGGTTGCACGACATTAAATTATCTTGAAGCAAAGTATGATTTAACTCCCATACTACAACCATCTCATGTTCATGCTTAAGATCAACTGCTTTAATTGGCACAATTATAGGTGTATTGCTTGCATAAGCTGCCTTCTTTAATTGTTCCATTGTTAGAAGAGATTGATTTGATTTTATGTGATGAGCATGTACAACATATTTCGTCCCTTCTTTAATTAAGTGATATTTATTATGTTCCCTGTAGAATATTGTTTTGCAATCATATAAATAAGTTATGCCTAAGACCATTCCAAATGTTTCTAGTGACACCACATCACATGTTACTTCATCCACATACTTAGATGTAATTGAAAACTTTATGATGCATTAATTTTTTATGGGATATTTGTGATCTTTGTTTATCCAATTTAATGAACAGGGTTTGTGATTCATCTTAGTGCTTAATCCCAATTTATTAACCACTTCTTCTGAAATTAAATTAGATTGAGATCCTATATCTATCAATGTATCGATCTTATTATGTTTCATTATGACCCTTACATGAAACAATTTACTTCTAGAATCATAACCATCACCAATTTTACCTGACAAACCAATTGTCGTGATCTTAGACTCATCTCTTGAATCATACCCCAAGTCTGTTGGTCATGTTGCTATTGCAACTTTTTTCCTCCCTTTCCTCTCTTTGAACCACTTTGGTCTCTTCTTTGGGTGCAATTACCAACAATTCTCATCATCGTGCCCTTCTTTCTTGCAATGGTTGCAAGAGAGATTCTCTTCCTTCACTTTCATTGAATTTTCTTTCTTCTCATTCACTTTTCCTTTGCCATCCTTCTTTGAAGATGATTCCCATGATACACTAACTCCATTTTTCCTTGCTTCAATATACGTTGCTTGAAAAGATACCTCATCAATATTAATAGGTCCAAACATAAATACAATATTATGAATATAAGCAGGACAACCTCCTATATACTTCATAAAAGTTTTTTGTGTAGTCAATGGAACATCTAACATCAAAGCCATCTTACAAAATTCATATGTATATTCCTGCACTGACTGTCCTTTTCTTAAATTAATACTTTTCCATTCAATTAAATCCTTTTCCTTATATCCCAATGGATATAATTGTTTTCTAAGTGTGCAAATAAAATCATGCCACAATGGAAAAAGATTACCAACTTGTTGAGTTCCATGTTGCATGTTACTCTTCCACCAGATGAGAGTTGTGCCTTCAAGATGAAGTGATGCCAATCTGATTTTGGTTGCCTCATCTTTGATTTGTTGCACATTAAAATATACCTCCATTTGTCTAACCCGGTTATCAAGTTTTGCAGCATTAACTTTGCCATCATACATAGGCAAAACAAATTTTACATCAATTTTAAGTAATGGAATATCAGGCTTATGTTTATGAGAATGTTTTCTTAGACTAGAAGTTGAACTTGTACTTGAAGAAGTAGGAGAAGACGATGGAGATTAAGGAGGTGAAGGAGGAGATTTAGGAGTGTCCTCTCCTTCTTCACTTTTATCTTGATTTGAACATTCCCCTTGAACCGATCTCTTATGTTCCAAGTAATCATCATACAATACTCTTACCATCTTCGACATGGAAAATAAATTTCTTTGAAACTCTCTTTCGTTTTGAGAAAGTCCTTCTGATGCCATCTTCTCACTTTGAGATGTCCTCTTTCTTGATGCAATCTCAGGATCTCCTTCTACAAGCTCTTCTTCACCATGACTTAGCTTTTCCCTAGTAATCATGCAAACTCAAACAACCAATTGTCAACCTGCTCTAATAACACTTGATCCGAAAATGATCTTTTAAAGACTATGGTTAAGTTTATGCATGAATTATTTTACCATTTAGGATTTAAAGAGAAGAATATTAATGAAAGAATTTGCATCCATATAAGAAGTAAAAACAAAAAATGATAACACCAAGATTCATAATGGAGTTTGACACAAGGGCTTCTTATTAATCTTCAATTCTTTGAGAATACAAAAGAAAGGCTTACATAACAACTCTTGAAACCACCTTTCAGATATGAAATTTCTAGACAGAAACAAACATCACCATTGGCTTTAACAGGAAATTATGAGACTTTTGAGTATGAATTCAGATATGATTGGCTCGACACCTTGGGATCTAGAAGCACTATTCTATTTGACTACTCAAATGCAAAAACAAAATCCATATTCAGACTCCCCTCGAAATTATGCAAATTTTCAGTATAAAGTGGACCTACTTCTGAACAGTCCATTGGGACCTTCCCTTGGCATGAATCCCAATGTTGTGCCTTGTCATATCCATACAGTCTGTACAGTCTCAATTTGCATGCAAAAATACTATTTTTCTTGATTTTCGTGCTCTGCTAAATAAGCCAGACTCTACCAAATTTAGCGATAGTTAGCCAACTTAGCGACAGTTAGCCAGATTTAGTGAGATTCTTCCAAATTTGGAGGATCTTCACTAGATTTAGCCTTCTAGAAGGTGCCATGTGTCACCTCCGTACAATGCCATGTGTCACTTTTTTATTGGGCCAAATAACCCCTAAAAAGGTAAAAAATGACTAACACGTGGCACGTCTTGGTGCTGCCATGTGTCATTATGACATCATCATGATGTACTGTTGACATCATCTGTCGTACTGTTGATGTCATCCATTGAATTTGACCTGTTGACTTTGACTTTTTTTGCATGTTTGACCTAAACTTCAGATCGTGATAGTTTTCGCATACAGACTCCATTTTCGGAAAAACATATATGGTCAAAATCGACATGATGAGCCCTACGCAATGGCATTGGTTTCATCTAATTATGACAACTTTGAAATTTTGGCCTTCTTGGATCTATTTGGATCATTGTGGCATGGCTTGGCAAGGCATGGCATGGCTTGGAAACGCATGGCATGTCATGGAATGGCATGTCATGACAAGGCAAGGCATGCCATGGCATGGCATGGGAAGGGATGACATGGAAAGGAAAGACATGCAATGGAAAGGCAAGGCATGTCATGGCAAGGCAAGGTGAGTCATGGCATGGCATGGAAAGGCAAGGCATGGTATGACATGGCATGAAAATGCATGGAAAGGTAAGGAATGGCATGGAAAGGCAAGGCATGGCAAGGCACGGCATGGAACGACATGACATGGCATGACATGGAAACTCAAGGCAAGGCATGGCATGGCTTGGAAAGGCATGCAAACTTTTTCACCTAGAATTAATATGTCATAAACACTTCATTGGATGGAAATGAACTTTGTGATATAAAGTTAAGTCATATGTATCTAGAATTTTTTTTTTTTATTTCTTGGAATGAGAGATGTTTCTTTTTTTGTTATTCTTGTTTTATTGCAATCCACATTTTGATTTGAATTTTTCCTTGCATAATGTTATGGAACGTTATATTTATTGTTGTATAGGTTAAAATGGGAAGCTACATGACAAGACATTCAAGGAGGGATTGGTCTATTTTAGATCATAGTGGTGTTCTAGGGATTTGTAAATGTAACAACCTATATTTTGGCCTTAGAAGGTTAGAACTTTGATCTTTACTTATCTTAGTGATTCATTTCTTAGTATTTGTTGGGTTTATTTAGAATGATATAGACATTTGATATGTATACATTTGGACACATGTCCATGTTGTGGGATATTATTTTTATTGTTGTATGTTTATGATGATCATAGCTATGTGATTTGTTTAAGTATGCAAATTGAAATGTGGAACTTTGGAGCTTCATGTACTACCCATATGTGTGGTATTTATTTCCTTTAATATGATTGTCAATACCATTTAGGTAAGTCACATTTGTTTCCTCAATATTTCTTTAGTGTATACTACTAATTAAATGTTTTGTTAAATTTTACTAGTTTTGGGGTTTTTAAGTCAAGTAACCAATAATATGATGATGATATGATGATGATGATGATTTAGTAATTTGCAGACATCCTCTTTTGTATATGATAATTTCCTTGAAAGTAGTACTTTAAGGTGGACTCAAGTGGCATCCATCAACTTTGAGTGCTTTGATGCCTTGTCCATCGACCATCTGCATCCAACAAGTGCACCCAAGTGTGTCTAGTGCATTGACAATTAGTTTAACTTTACCAATGCTTAAGGAAATGTATGCCCTACCCATAAATTTAGGTAATGATAACTATTCATTTCTTATGAATTTAACACTTAGCAATATTTTCCACCATAAAAGATTTGTTAATGCTTAACGAAATTATTTATAATCACTTTAGAAAAAAATCATACAATCATACACTTTGAAATTCATACACTCATCAACATAAAATGCAAAAACAATGAGATGAACATAAAAAATGTGCCATGGAATGTGTGTGTGTGTGTGTGTATTCAACATTGTCTAAATTGTACATTTTTTACAAAATGTCACTTCATTCCCAATATACAAAATGACAACAAGTTCCCTAACATGGAAAACAACCTTATGGTGGCCTATATACGTAATGACAGTAATTGGTCAATCATTTACCACTCCCACCCTCACCACCCTCAAGACCATCCTGAAAATATATATTTCTTCTCTTTCTTGAGGAAGAACCTCGAGTGGTTCTGGGCCTGGGTGTGCTTCGTCGCTCCAAATATTGCACAAAGAAAAAACATTGTTATAAGTTTTTTTCCTCAATGAATTAAAAGACATAAAAAATGATACTTTGTAATTTAACCTAAGACAACTCACTGGATATGGTACTGATAATCGTGGGGGTGTTACCCTCCTCTGCGACCCCAATCTCTTAGCGATTCCACCCTACGTTAGTTACAAGGATCAAATACAAAAAATTAAACAAATATGCGTACAATTAAATTCATGATACATAAAAAATATCATCAACACATTATCTCACCGTGAATATCTCGAGCCTTGATGAAGAGTCACTGGAAAGTGGAGCGCTTGGCTGTACAACCTGCTTTGAGGAAACCTCCACTGTGGAAGCCTCAGTGGATGGGGCTGATGGAAATGGTGGTGTGGGTGGGTGGAAATATACATGTGCATCCACTGTGGATGGATGTTATGGAAGAGGTGGTGTGGATGGGTGGTCTGTGGGTGAATCCACTGATGATGCATGGAATAAGATAGATGTTGGGGTGGGAAATGATGGACCTCGCCAGGATGTACAAGTGATGGGAACCCCCTTGGACTGGAGTAACCTAACCAATAAGAAGATCCCAAGTTCCCAAGGAGTGTAGTAGTACTATAACTAACAAAACTATTCTCAACTTGCATACATATTAATAATATTGAACTATTAATAACAAATAATAAAATCAAAAAACATAAACACAAAAAAATTGAGATCTGAACGATATTTAAATCTACACATGATACCTGCGATGCAGGTGACTTGTCCATCCTAGTTGGACATTCCCCAACATCTAGTCCCACATCCTGTAGACACAAGAACATTAAAAAATTTAGGATGCCATCAAATAAAAAAAATGACTATGGTGAATTTATCAAATGTGACACATACCTGTGTATGGGATATGCCCAATGAGAAGGTTGCCTCTATTGTTGCATCAATGGTGGAGATAGGCATTGATGCATCCATGGGCATAGAGGGTCTGCTATATGGATGTAAAAACTGCAAAACAACATACAACAAAATATCAATATAAATACATAGAATACAAAACAAATATATAACAAATATATAACAATTAAGAACATAGTGATGGTTAAGATACTAGCCTCCTCCATTAAGCTATGTTGTACACTAGCCTCCATAGGCCCATAACTGATCTACCCACATCTTGAGCATCTGTGAGGTTCACATGGACAACTATTATGTGCATGTGCCCTCTCCTCACTAAACTATGTTGTGTAGGGTGAAGCTCTGACCCCTCTATCAATGTCATTGGTAGTCACCTCCTGCCAATATAGTGCAACAAAGATGCCATGTCGCACTAAACTCCTGGTCAATGATGAAATAACTCACTATACCTGTTGCACGCTCTATGCAATAGGAGGATGATGGGTAGGGTGGTCAGGCCTTCACCTGAGGGGACGAGTGTAACATCTCGAACCACCCAGGGCGGGCCATGCTACTCCATAAAATGATCTGATACCAATTTGTAACATCCCCACCCACTCAGACCGGGTCATGCTACTCCATAAAACACTATGATACCATATTGTAACATCCCCATCCTTATACTGTTGGGATATGCCGCACAAAAACACTTGCGAAATTGTATACCAAAATAAACATACAAATATTCTACAAATGCATAGAGTCATGCGGAAATAACAGTAAAATATGCATGCAACATACACAGGAAAAACTCATAAACATAAACACATGTATAAATATAAAGCATGTAAATTAACACACATACTTATCTTTGATAGAATACCACCAACTACGTGCAGACCTTCCACGAACCTCCCAGCCTTAGACCACACTACTAAAAAATCGCAGTTGTGGGTCACCCTCGAGCTAGGACTAAACTCCACCCGGGTAAAGGGATTCCAATACACGCTGAGGTTACACAATCAAAAAGAGGATTTCATTACAGGTGCCAACTCAAACTAACAACCTACAACCTCTCATTCCCCACATTCATGTCCCACCCTAGGAAGTGTGCCCCTTCTCTGCTCAACAGTCCTTCAGCTTCCCCACTTCCCTTCCAGGGATTCAGTAACAGATCAGACAGGAAGTCTTAGAGATCTGTAGATTTAATTGGGATCCCTCAAGAAATTAGTTCCTCAGAAATTCTCTCATATAGAGAGAGTTTCTCATGGGCTTGAAAACCCGCCTCTTCAGTCCTTGGGTCGGAAAAGATGCCTCTTCAATCCAGCTCTTAATTCAACCATGTACATGTATAGGTGATGGAACAAGTGATGGAAACAACAATGTTCAGGTAGAGAATGGTAATGGAAGAAACAACATTCAGGTAGTGAATAGTACTAGTGAGGGTATGGAACAATACTTGCTTGGGTCAGTATAGGGCGTTGTTCCTAATAAGAAGTAC
>JZKD02S0614634.1:72815-85570 GCA_000966675.3 Picea glauca
ATAATTTCAACTGGGAAGTTGGAAAGTGAAGGTTGTATATCTATATTCACAGATAAGGCATGGAAGGTCACCAAAGGATCACTGGTGATAACAAAAGGAGAGAAGGTGGGTACATTGTATTTATGTACTAGTAATATTGACTCTTCTATCTCTTTAGCTTCTACAATAGTGGATACAACACTGTGGAATCATAGGCTTGGACACGTGAGTGAGAAGGGGATGCAGATACTTCACAAAAGAAAAAAAAAATCATATATTGAACAAATTGATTTGGATTTCTGTGAACACTGTGTTTATGGAAAACATAAGAGAGTTAGATTTCTCAGAGTTGGAAAGGTAAAGAAAAATGAAAAGTTAGAGCTTGTGCATACATATGTATGGGGACCAAATTAGGTATCATATCTTAGTGGCTCTCGTTATTATGTTACATTTATTTATGATGCAACTAGAAAAACTTGGGTTTATTGCATTCGACAAAAATATGATGTTTTTGATACTTTTAAGAAATGGAAAGCTTTGGTTGAGAATGAGATAGGAAAAGGTTGAAGTGTCTCATATCAAACAATGGAGGTGAATACTGCAGCAAGGTGTTTCATGATTATTGTTCATACCATGGGATTTGTAGAGAGAAGACAGTTCCAGGAACACCACAAGAAAATGGTGTGTCATAAAGGATGAATAGGACAATCATGGAGCGTGCAAGGAGTACGCGATTTCGTGCAAGGTTGCCCTCACAATTTTGGGAATATGTTGTAGATATTGTTGTTTACTTTATAAACAAAGGACCTTCATGTTATTTGGATGGTGGCATTCTAGAGGAGGCATGGACAGATAAAAAGGTAAACTATTCATTTCTTAAGACTTTCGGTTGTGAATCATTCATCCATATTGATAAAGAAAATAGAACAAAGCTTGAAGCAAAATGCAAGAAGTGTATCTTTATTGGATATAGTGTTAATGATTTTGGTTATCGTTTATGGGATTATTAAAATCAAAAAATTATTAGGAGTAAAGATGTCATATTCAATGAGAAGGTCATGTATAAAAATCAATTGCAGGGAAAGAAACAGAAAAAAGAAAAACCATAATACACAGTGCTTAATGAAATCACTGAAAAACAAATTCCAAAGGTACTAGAAAATCAAAATGTACAACAACAGGAGCAACATGTACCTCAAAGTCCTGCAGGTATTGTTAGAAATATACCAGGCTAAGTAGACCCCATGAACGATACTCTCCTTCATTGTTTTATTTATTGTTGATTGATTCTGGTGAACCATATAGTTATGAAGAAGAAATGTAGGTAGACACTAAAAGGAAGTGGGAGTAAGGCATGAAAGAGAAAATTGATTCCTTCGTAAATAACTATAATTGGGACTTGGTTCAGTTTCCTACAGGAAAACGAGCATTGCAGAATAAATGGGTTTACAGGTTGAAGGAAGAACATGGAGGAAAAAAGCAGTACAAGGCTAGACTTGTTGTAAAGGGGTTTTCCCAAAAGAAAGGTATATATTTTGATGAAATACTTTCTCATATTGTTAAAATGACTTCAATTAGGACTATTTTAAGTCTTGTGGCAGTAGAAGATTTGCATATTTAACAGTTAGATGCAAAACAACTTTTCTCCATGGGGCTTTGGAGGAAGAGATTTATATGCAGCAGCCACATGGGTATGAGGTCAAAGGGAAGGAGAATTTGGTATGCAGTTTGAAGAAGATCCCGTATGGCCTAAAGCAAGCTGCAAGGGAATGGTATTTGAAGTTTGACAGGTTTATGACAAAACACAATTATAGTAGATGTCATTCTGATCAGTGTGTTTATTTTAAAAGGCTAAAAAATGGAAGCTATATTATTTTTTTATTGTATGTAGATGACATGTTTGTTGCAGGGTCTAATATGCAGGATATAAATGTTCTCAAGAAGAAATTAGTTAATTCAATTGTGATGAAGGCTTTGGGTGCTGCAAAGAAAATCCTTGGTATGAGAATAACAAGAGACATAAAAAATCGCAAATTGACATTGTCTCAGGGTGAGTACATAGAGAAGGTGTTGGAGAGGTTTATAATGTAGAATGAAAAACTAGTTAGTACACCTTTGGCCAACCATTTAAAATTATATAAGATATACCATCTCACCATTATATTTCTCGTACATTGAAACTTAGTGCCAATGGGAAGTCATATGGAATGAAACTCCAAAGTCTATCAATCATGCACTTTGGCCTACATGGGTTTCCAAAGCTGCAACAAAGGCATCTCCACCATCCTTGTGAGAATAATTTTCAGACTCATTCTTTTCCTTCTTATTCTTCTTCTTCTCTTCCTTGAGGTCCCCTCTAAAACTCTTTACCTTGCCTCAATTCCAACATCTTTCCTTAGACTGTCCAGGAGACTTGTGGCTCCCATGAGATTTGGATATACCTTTTTCTCTCTTCTTTCCTTTCTCCTTCAATCTTCCATGAACAACCAAAGCCTCATTGGTGGATTTTGAAGTTTTTCTCCTCACCTCCTTTGAGAGTAAAGAAAACACGACATCATTAAGCAATAATGCCTTCACAGTGCTTCCAATGGCCACTACTAGGTTATCCCTTGAGTATGGAAAATAACACAAAAGGGTCATACAATGGTCCTCCTCATTCATCTTCACTCTGATTGAGATCAATTGGGCCATAATAGTATTAAATGCATTCAATTTCTTGACTATAGAATCACCATCACCCATTCTCAAGGAAAACAACTTTTTCCACATAAAAAGTTTATTAACAATGGATTTAGTCTAATACAAGCCCCCCAACTTCTTCTAGAAAATTTATGTGGTTTTTTCTTCAAAAAAGTTCAATAATACCAAATCAACCAAACATAACCTATTAAGGATTTTTTGCTTTCTCTCCAATACCACCCACTCTTCATCTATCATACCAATGGGTTTGATTCCTAATACCGCAACCCATAGATATCGGTCTATGATAAAATCCTCCATATTGGCCTTCCATAACTCAAAGTTAGTGCCATTAAACTTCACCATTTCTAATCTAGGGGTACTTTCCATTTGCTTGCAACAAGATTTCTTTCTACGCAAACTCCCACTTAAACAATGATTAGATAAAAAAAACCTTGTCTCTAACACCTTTGAACCAAGGTGATCAAGATGTGATACAAATGAAAGGAAGCAAAGGCTTAGAATATGCTTCCTACACTATATATGAGAGAAGAATGTGCATAAATTGAAAAAACAAAAAAAAAAAAACAATTGCAACAAAGAAATAAACAACAAACCATAGACAACACAATTACCTCGGGAAAACACTTCTGAGAAAAAAACCCCACACTCTAAATCACATTCAATGTATCATTCAACATCTGATTGGTTTCAATACATATTATCTGCACTCTCAAGAAGAGTGTTTGAAGTAGTAGCATAATTGTGCATAAATTTCTGCACCATAAGGGTAAGATAAGACTCACATTCTATGATTTCCTCCAGCCTTAGCACTCAATAAATAGGCATAATAAAACCATCAACCATTTATGGTTTACAATTTTTTCATACTAGAAACCACCAATAGGTTATTCCCTACCACTACTCTGCAAGTATTCTTTGCTCTACTACAACACTGCAAGTATTCTTTGCTATACTACAACACTGCAAGTATTCTCTACTCAACTACAACACTGGAAGTATTGTCTACTCACCTACAACACTACAAATATTCTCTACTTTACTACAACATTGCAAGGTGTATGACACACAAGTCCCAACAAAAACAATGTAGATCTCTCTACAATATATACTATCTAAAATTATTATAGTGATTTCATAGTCTCTCTTTATTATATATATATATATATACTAGATTGAGCATTGGAGTAGAGAACACGAGATCTACAAGTCAAGTGGTTCGGATAATGGAGGTGATTGAGATGGGATTAACGTGCCATTCATTCATGGATCGACTCCTATCTATTCTGGAGCCAGAGTTAAATGACACTAGGAGGGAGAAGAAACATGATGTGTGGAAAGAGCTAATAAAAAATCCCATTTTGAACTAATAAAAAAAATCAATTTGAGAAATCCCATTTTGAACTAATAAAAAAAATTAAACATATAAAATTGTAAAAATCGAAATTTATCTTTTTATATATTTTTTTAAAATCGAAATAATACATATTTTTAGAAAATAAATAAATTTGAAACCCTCCCAATTAGCAAGTACTAAATATGGTGTAAAATTATTTCAATGTTAATTAAACCAAGCAATAGAAGCCTCAACGGTAGAGGGATCACTATAATTAATGCATGTAGGAAATGTGGCCCCCTAGTCAAGTCAGTGGATAGAGTTCAACACAAATCATCTCATAAGTTGAACGTTGATTTTGAAGAGGTAAGAGAGTTATTAGAATGTTTACATAAGTATTTCTGACATCTACAAAGATTAATGAAGTTTCAAAGTTGGACTTTGATGATGTGTTTTCATGCTCAAACTATGTTTAGGTGCACAAACTATAATTTTGTAATTTCTTAACCAATTTATGTTCTAATGAGCATGCATATTAGACTCCTATTTGCATGTATAACATAGGTTTGCATTTTAAGGTAATGAAGGTATCTCTTATTTATCTATTTACTATTTTTTTTTAAATTACTAGTGTCTATATTAACTTTATATTTATCATATGTTGAGAGGGATCAAGTCCCTCTAGGTGAAATTATTTTTTCGAGTTTTTTCAATTTTTATATATATATATCAATTCCATGTTGAGAACAAAAGGAATTACACATCACATCTCCCTCATATGAACAAAACAACATTGAAATGTTTTAACCAAGATTCGTCTTAACTCCGGATCTATCACGTGCCTAGAGGGATCAAATCCCTACCTTACCTCAATTTTTTCAATTAAAAAAATGTTTTCACCTCTAGAGACTTGATCCCTCTCCATGCATTATATATCTAGACAACACACCATTGAAATGTTTTAATCAATATCCATCTTAACTTCGGATCTATCATGCGCCCAATTGGATCAAATCCCTACCTTAACTCAATTCTTTTCAATTAAAAAAATGTTTTCACCTCAAGGGACTTGATCCCTCCCCATGCATGATATATCTAGAGTTAATATGGATCTAGGTTGGTTATATATATATATATATGCCATGTGTCAACTCCATGTTGAGCATGGAAGGAATTACACATCTCTCTCATATGAGAAACAAACCATTGAAATGTTTTAACTAATATCCATCTTAACTCTAGATCTATAATGTTCTTAGAGGGATCAAATCCCTTTAGGTGCAAACCTTTCCTAAAGTTTTTTCAATTTAAAAAAAGTTTTCACTTCAAGGGACTTGATTTCTCTCCCTGCATGATAGATATTGAGTTAAGATGGTTCTTTTTTTTTTCCTAATCCTAAGAAAAAAAGATTTATATTTCAATGAGAAATATACATGTTCCATTAGTTCTTTTAGAATTGTTCCATCTTGCTCCAGACCCTCATGATAAAGGTATGGCCCCCAAAAAACTATTTTTGTCTATCCTAACCCTTTTTTGCTTACCCAAAAATACATTGTCTTCTCCCTGGACATTAAGATCCACTAGTTGTATGAAACTAGGTGCTCAGTCTTTCCATATACACCAATTTATATAAAAAAAATAAAGTCCAAAAATAAAGTTCAAGAAACTATCAATAGATAAAAAACATTTTACAAATGCATTTGATATTCCTGTTTTGTATCATTTTATAGTTGAAACTCCATGGCCTCAGTTTCAACTCTGTTGTGGGACTCATAGTAACCAAAATCCCCAGGTTGAAGTTCTAATGCTTCCTTAGATAATTCATCTTCTTTTTTGTTCAGTTCATGAAGGATGTGATTGAAAGATAACCAACGGAAGGACTGCATAGTATATTTGATCTCATGTATGACATATGAGAGATTGATATTTTGAATTGTGATCTTATTAAGGGCCTAGTCTATGACCAATTTGGAATCTCCAAAAAATTGTAGTTTCTGAATGTCCTTTTCTTTTGATGTATTTCGGAATGTCCAAAGGCCAATGAAATCAATCCTGTTGTTGGTACCAATTTTTGGAGCATAACGAATGTGGATATAGTGACTACGGGAGATATGAAGAACTACTCCCACTCCACTCCTCAATGGGTATCCCTAACTTGCTCCGTCAAAATACCCCCAAGGTATCTCATAATCAATTGTTGGGGGGATGAGAAACCTGAGATTTCTATTTCTTAGATATTCTTTGTAGGTGGAAGCTATTGATAAGGTATGTGCCACTATGATCTCAGGAGGGATATACTTGTCTTGAAAGATAGCTTGATTCCTTTCCCACTAGATGTTAGTGATTAACAAACTTGGTAACCCTGTATATAGACTAACTGTTCAATCTTGTATCCAAGTGTTGAAGCCGTCTTCCAGTGACAAACCATTCAAGTATGAATTTTCTTGAAATTTATCCTTGATCAATGCCGCTACTTGGCTTATATAAGAACAAAAGGAAAATAAGTGAGAAATTGATTCTGAGCAAGTTTTACAAAGCAAACATCTTCTAGGGCCCGACCAAGTCCTCTTCAAAAGGTTGTCCCAAGTCAATAGTTTTTTGTTTAGGGAAAGCCACATGGTTGTTTTACAATGAATCGGGTCTTTCAATTTCCAAAGAGGTTTCCACCACCATGAAGATTCACCATCCTGGATCTGTGATTCTTGCCGGGATTTATATCCAAGATTAGCAGTGAAGGAGCCATCTCTGGGGTTTTTGGTCCAGTAAAGGGAGTCCTCAGAATCTTCTAGTCTCACATATTTCTTCCAGAGTAGATCAATGTAGGTTTCCCATTCAATATTTTGATTTATAGGTAAATCCAGGTTGGTCACTGATTTGCAAACTAGATGCCCTCTCAATTGAGGGGATCCAGTACATGCGTCTAATAGGAAGAAAATTCCACGTTCTATAAGGAATTGTAGGAGGGGGGAGAAAATATGTGTTGATTACCTACTCCAAGCCATGGATCCTCCCCCAACCTAATGCTTCATCCATTACCTATGTTCCATGCCATCCAAGCGCCAACCAACGGGGATGTGGCAACAAAATATTTCTAGACAAGCGATCCAACGTTTTTTTTGTTCATAGTTATGAACCATTCTTCAATATTTTTTCCTGGGAAGTATTTTGTACTAATGAACCTCGTCCATAATGAATTACCTTGGGTAAGGCACCAAAGGTTCCTACCTACCATTGCTTGTGCAAAGGGATGAATTTCTTTCAGTCTCATCCCCCCAACTCTTTTGGAAAACCAATTTTATTCCATTGTACTAGGGGCATGCTAACCAGGAAGTGTTGTCCAACCCATAGGTACTGGAAACACATTCGTATAAACTTTTGTAGTACTCCTTTAGGAATTTCCATGATAGAATTACAGTACACCAAGATACTATCTAGAACGACCTTTAAAAGTACTAGTCTTCCTCTTCTAGAAAGAGTACGGTTGACCCACATCATTATTCTACCCTTGATCTTCTTCACTAGCTAATTCCAATATCCTTTTTGATAAAAATCTAGTTTCATATGGAAGCCTAGGTATTTTATACCCTCCTTGATGGATAGTCAGTTGGCTAGGAGAAAATTTGAAATATAAGCTTGGTTGGATTTAGAGACATTTTTCAAGATTAAGTTCGATTTCTCCATGTTGATTTGCATGCCAGTCGCTCTGCAGAAGCTATCCAAGATATGTTTGAGGGACAAAACTTCAGATTGTGTACCAAGAATACTGCAAAAATGTCGTCGACAAATAATAGATCAGAGATAGTCTCTAAGCTAGTGATCTTGATGCCCTTGAAAGGGTATTGGTTCTTGGCCTCCTTAATTAATTTGTTGAGGGCCTCTGCTACAATCAGAAAGAGGAAGGGGGGTGGTGGGAAACCCTGTCGAACTCCTCTAGACACCTTGAAGAAACATGACAGATATCCATTGATCAACATAGTATAAAAGGCATTGTTGAGACACCCCATGATCCAATTGACCATTTTTCAGTCCAAACCCATCTGTAAGAGAGTGATCCAGAGGAAATTCCAGTGCACCCTGTCATAGGCCTTCTATAAGTCTAACTTGAGGATGACTGATTGGATATTTTTCATTTTTACAAAGTGTAGTGTTTCTTGTGCCAAAGTTGTCGCATCATGGATCCGACGATTGTGTATGAAACCAAACCATTCTTCACTAATGAATTCACTCATCAAAGGTATGATACATATGGAAATGATTTTAGAGATAAAATTGTAAGACACATTGGCACAAGAAATGGGTCAGAAGTCCCAAAAGGATACTGCATTTGTTTTTGGTATAAGACAAATGAAATTGGAGTTTAGGGCCCCATGAATTTGTCCTACTCTTTGGGACTCAAACCATCAGCAATAAATCCTTCTTGATGAGTTAGTAAAAAGTTTTATAGAATTCCACCGAGAACCCATCTGGACCTGGGCTCTTTCTGCTTTGCATAGAGAACAAGGTTGTTTTGATCTCCTCCCCTAATACTTCCTTAGCTAAAGTCCTGTTCATTTCTTCTGTAAAGACACAGGGAAATTTTTGGACCACAAAGAGGATATCTTGTTGGGGCATCCTTTTGGTGCCTTGAAAATATCTTCAAAGTGTGTGGCCCCTAATTCCGTTTTTTGTGAGAAAGTGGAATCCATATTACCATTGTCATCTTTAATGTCCCAGATTGTGTTGTAATTATTTCAGTGGTTTGAAAAGGTGTGGAATTATTTTGTATTATTGTCACCAGCCTCCAACCAAAGGGCATGGCTATTCATACGCAACATTTTTTCCTCTTTCTTGAGCCAATCTCCTCTTATTTCTTCAATGTGTTTCAAATCCACCAATTAACTAGGGCTGAGTGTCCCCCCTTCCAGATTATTATGAAGAGTCGACAATTTGGTTTCCATCTCGCGTAAGTATTTTAATTTGTTATCCTTATAGACTAGTAGCCACTTTTTGATAGCCCATTTTATACGAGTCAAATTATCTTCAAATTGTTTCATCAACGGAGTCAGGCTGTCGGGACTGAGGTGGCACTAGTTTTCTTTTACCAAATCATCGAAGTCTTCTTCTCCAAACTAGGCATGGAATATTTTCAGTGGGGATGGAGGGGAAGAGGATCCTAAATCCCATTGGAGCATAATTAGGCAGTGGTATGATAATCCCCCTTCCGAAACCCAATATTTCGATTGGAAATTTAGATTGAAAAAGGATTCTGAAACCGAAAATATGTCCAATCTTTTTGCCACATAAACAGATTCCATTCTGCGATTGTGCCAGGTGGGAGAAATTTTATTGGGTTCTAATTCAACCAAATGGTGCTTCTCTAGAAAAGTCGAGAAGAAATGTTTCAATCTATCCTCTCTTTAAATAGGACCCCAAACTTCATGTGATGAGGGGGTAAAGTTCATGTCCCTTTCAACAATGGTGAAAGGGTCCTCAAACATCTTCTCATCTGAGAAAGCTTCCCAATAGGAATCTCTATCTTCATAGGGTCCATAAATATTTAGGATAGAGAAGGTAAGGTTGCTATTCTTATGTATCAAAGTAACCTAAATCGTCGATTTTGCATTATGGGTGGATGAAGCTCTAAAGTCAAGGCTCCAACCCAAAATAATTCCTCCTGACATCCCATTTGCATCTAGAGCACTAAATGACCAATTCTCCAGGAAAATGTCCAAGGTCTCTCTAGCCTTAGAAGCCATGCACATTGTTTCTCGTAGCATTATGATATCCACATTATGACTTCAGATGAGTCGCTTGAGAGATAATATTTTGTGAGGGCCCCCAATCCCTCTGCAATTGAATGACATAATGATCATTTTGTGGTGGGGGAAAGGGATATCCCTGCTCTAAGGTCCCTTGAAATGGTGGATTGAGTGCCTTTTTGAACCTCTTCTACAACCTTCTCTTTTGCTTTATGGAGGAAGGATTTTGTTCCAGCCTGTAATACTGTGAGGGGATCTAGGGTTAGACCCCATTTAGAAGGGATCTTTAGTTTATGAACTCATTTTGATATTAGATCATAAAATTATGTAGAATGATGAGAGTTTTCTGCAAGTGAGGAGGGGGGGACACTGTTTGGGTGGGTATGATCCTCCCTTTTCTCAGGGTTATTGATTTTTTCAGTGGGGAGAGGGGGGGACTATGGAAGAGGGGGGATAGTAGGTAGGTGATGGGTGGGAGCATGGAGGAGAGGGGGAATCTTAGGGGCTTGCAATAAGGATAATAAATTGAGGGGGAGGAGGTGGAGGAGGGGAAAATGTTGAATCTTTTGGTAGTGTGGGGGTTTTGGAGGAAGGGGGGGAGGGGGAGGATTTGGGGAAGGTAAGGAGTTCTCAATTGCAGTAACCTCCAAATTATAGGTTAAAGAATAATAAATGACCATACCTTGAGAAGTTATTTGAACCAAATCACCGAGAGCCTGGCTGGTGGGAATCACCTCATCATGGATTATATTTATCTTCTCCTAGTAGTCATCCACTTCCACTACCTCAACCCGCTCTATGAGTTCCATCATGGAATTTTTTTTCCAAAACCTTTTAGGTCCTAAAAATTCTGGTAAAGGGTGAGTGCATTGGGCACAAATGTGGCCAATCTCATGGCACTTGTGACATTAGAAAGGAAAACACCAATAGTCAATTGTTTGATTCTAGGTTCTTTTTTCATAGACAATGTCAATGGAACTGATCATTCCTTGTCGAGTGTCCACTTCAATATGAATCCAAGCCCATTTGCGGTCTTTTTTGGTGGCCCAGTTGGGTTCCAGACCAACAAATGTTCCCAGTTTATTGCCAATTTTCTCGAGGGCCTCCAAAGACCAGAAAGCCAACGAAAGGTCGGGTAGAATGGCCCAAACTCGTAGGATAATATTAGGCTCCTTCATGGGTTCGAAGTAGATAGACCAAGGTTTTATTGTGAGTCTAGAAGGCCCCCGTGACCAATATTTTGACAAGATACTCCTGCAGTGACCCTCCAAATGAAAAATATACGCAGTCAAAATTTGGTACATAACCAATTAGGGGGAGCCACTGAGATTCCAACTAGGTGTGTAGTGCCTTATCCCCTAGGTTTGTTCCTATGAAACAACCCACCAGTGTTTGACTGACATAATGAAAAAAAATTGAAACTAGTATTTCTTTCCCAAATACCATTTGAACCAAGTCATTTTTCTCCCTTACGCACTTCGATACTCATCTTCCAGACTTTTGCAAAGGGGGATCCACAAAACATATTTTTTCCTCTCATCTCAGCATCGTTCCTAACTATGCAAGGGTGGGGTATGAGAGGGAATTTGTAATGCATGGTCCTCGTGTTCGATGGCGGAAGGGGTGGGAGGAAATGCATGTGAGGGGATGTTTGTTTGAATGTGACGACCCACATACGTGCAATCAGATCGAGGGGACTATGGGACACAACCTTATGCATGTTTGAAATCTATGGAGGATCCGTGTTGAGTGTCAAAAGTTAATTCTTGTGTTGTACATACTTTCATTGATGTATTGTCATTGATTTCAAAAACTGATGACACACATGAAGCTCATAAGGAAAAACCTAGTGCAGAAATTTGATCAGGATAGAAATCCCCATAGGACAAACCAGGACCGTTGGATATGCAAGCGCCAAATCAAGGGCAAGGATTGATTGCAAAGCATGAAGGGAGAATTAAACTACATGCTATTTCCAATACTGCAATTATTCTAGATCGTCAAATCTCATCGACTCAAAGATCGACGACTATGGTTGATCCACCAACAATCACACAAATTCAAATTGCAGAGTTTGGGAGATGAACTAAACCAGGTGCAAGTTACAGTTCTGCAATCCACACTAACCTTTGATGGTCACCTACCAATAGATATACAGTTAGAATCAATTTCACTACCAAGGCCGAAGCCCCAGAGTCATGAACTCCCATCAACTGTCGGATATAGAAAAACCCTCGACCATTGATCTATTCAAAGCGCACCAACATAGCAGTGGTCAACTTCGACGCTGACCACTTTGGGAGAAAAGGGTTGAGAACAAGTAAGATCACCCGAAGGCCGAAGTCTCTAAGTAAATGAGGACCGTTTGATTTGAAGAACACTTCGAGAGATATCAGGACCGTCAGATCATGTTTAGTCGAAGGACAGAGTAAGACACAAATGTCCCGAAATAGACGCAAGCCGTATGATCTGAGGAAAAACTTTGGGAGACATCCTGACCATCATATCGAGGAAAGTAGAAGGATAGGATAAGCAGGGCCAAATGTCCGAGATCTTGAATATCTGAATTCTCAACAACCGTTAGATCATGTAAAGCCTTTTTAGATTAAAGAATGACCATTGGATGAAGTCAAGTTACTCGAGGTTTACACTTCAGGAGAATTGGGAAGTGGAGAAATCAAATTACCCGAAGTCTCAAAGGCCAAAGTATCGAAGTGGACATGAGTCGTCTGATCAGAGGAGCACTTTGGGAAGTATCTTGGCCATTAGATCAAGGAGAAGAAGACATGCCACATGAAGAGATCTACATCAGTAAGGACATGTGGCGTAATGATATTATGACAAGTGTTAAGGTATCATAGGTACTTTAGGAATACGTAAGCCACAAATATAAGTGACATGTGGTAGACACTCAATTAGTGCCACGTCAACAAGTGATGTCAGCAAGTTATGTCACCTTGGGAGTTTTCACTTCGGGAGTTTCACCACCAGAAAACACCCGA
>JZKD02S0614634.1:86380-110680 GCA_000966675.3 Picea glauca
TTTGTTATTAATATTTTATAAATTCCAAGTGTCAACTCCATGTTAATCATGAAAGGAATTACACATATCCCTCATGGTGGGCTCTAGAAAGTGCCTTTTGGCACAATAAACTCCATGTTGAGCATGGAAGGAATTACACATATCACTCATAATAGGATGTAGAAATCACCTTCCAATGCAATAAAGTGAGAAATGGTATCTTGTCAAGTGCAGATATGGACATGAATAATCATATTGAAATTGAAGTGGGAACTTGACACATGTTGATATGGACAATAAGGATTCAATGCATGCTGATATGAACAAGAAGGACTCGATACATGCTAATAAGAGCAAGAAGCCTCATATGACAAGTTCTTTGAAAATTCAAATGGTTTGATCACTCATAATTTGTAGAGAGGCTTGAGATAGTTCTACACATTGTTTCTGTCAATGGAAGTAAACATTTATTTGTCCTAGCTTTTCATATGATTTTTTTTCATATTGCAACTGATAGGAATAGATGCAATGCAATCGATTTTATACATTGTTATCTATGTATATGTATATGTATATAATGAAAATGTACGAATCAATAGAGATAGTGCAAGCCAAGGTGAACAATGCTCTTAAATATGCAAAAAGATAAAGTATTGAAAATAGATTCAAGTTCTAGAATTGGTGAAGGTTTTGTACTCATCCAATGCAGTTAAAATGAGAGGAATGCATTTTTCTATGGAATTGTTTAAGATTGTTTCCTAGGGAATTATGCTTCTCAAACTCAAGCAATAGGGAAATGGAAAAATCAAAGGAAGGAGAAACATGAATAACGATTGCTATTGTTTCCAACCACTGCATGTTGTTGCATCCACTACCAAGCAATGCATTAGGAGCCCAAAAATTGTTTTCTCTACCAATTTTGGCAGATGACATAGAGATGGAAACAATGATGTTGTTTCATTAATTTCCCAAGATGAAGAAGAAACTCAAGAACAAGTAGAGTACATTGTTGGGAAACCATAGGAAGAAGGAAAAGACATTGAATATGTTGGTCAAATATTGTGGTTTGTTGCTACCTCTCTCTCACATTGAGCAACTACTTTCACAAAAATATGAAGGCACCGCTTGGAAAAGAACCAAGTGTTCACGTTGAATGAAGTTTCTCAAAGAATTGTGCACTTGGATAAATTATTAGAGATAAAGTCGAGACTTGACCCACTTGGGTTCTTCTCAAGTGAGTTGTTTGAATCTTTGTTGGGCACATGGAAATATATGGTGACATAGATATGATCTATATAATATCTAGACAAGTACTTCTACAACAAATCCATATGGATCGTGAAGTTAGCCCTGCTATTGTTGTTTTGATGGTTTTTTATGCCATTCACAGTGTTGTGCATTTTTTTTCACTTGGGTGAGCAAAACAATGGCACTTGCACGCCTAGTTGGGCCTGCTAGACAATACAAAAGTTCATGAGTGGGTTAAAAAATCCAAACACATGTAATAAACAAATAAAAAAACTAAAACAATTGCGAAAATAAAAAGTAGAATGAATAAGAAAATTTAGAACCATAAACAATCAACCAATGACCAAGATAGTGCCACCAATGGATAACTATATTAGTTGGAAAAACACCGTAGAGAAAAATGAGGACTTATGGGTCCCCTCTTCCTTCTTGGGAGGGCTCTTGAGTTCCCTAATGGAGATCTCTTCTTACAATGGAAGAAAAATGGTAAATGATGAAGAAAATCAATGCCTATTCCCTCAAGAGGTGAGTTGAATGGCATATTGAAATGATGCTTGAATACTTCAAGGAGAAAAGAGGATTCTCAAGGGAGAATGGAGAAATCATAACAATGCTATGAAGATCTTGGTTTCTTAGTGCACCCATGGCTTTCATTTATAGAATTTCTTCAAGGAAAAATATAATTGGTTCTTGATGTGAACAAGGGGCCTTTTAGGGCACACTTTGGTCCTTGACTAGCCCCCCATTCAGATTTCTCTCAGATATGGAGGTCAAATCAGGTTGGGAGATGGTCCATAAGTGGTTGGGGGGGTGACAAGAGCCATAAATGCACCGTTCAGAGGAATGCATAGATTTTCTCATACACAGTTGTGCATCTGGCACATTGTGCGCTCTGAGGGATTTGTTGGCCCATGCACTATGTGCATGCTTCCTTTAGTGATTTTGCACATGTCAATTTTTTCCCAATTGTATAGTTTTTGCCTTTTGAAATTTATTTTAGTGCTGCAGGTGAACTAATTGTTGTATTTTTGTAACCATTTGCGTGCAATGTTGCAGACGAAAATTCAGTGATAACAGATGCCCCCTGATGTGTGAGGTTAGAAGCATACATATAGTCTAAATACATCAATGTTTATTCTACTAAGAGTGCCATTGTAATGAAGAGTGTTGAGAGGAACTGCAAGAGAGATCCGTCAGAGGGAGAGGGGAAACTATGGGACCTAAACCTTTCTCTAGGGAGAAAAAAGAAAATCAGTATACGAACATGGCAAGCATGCCCCATGCTCGTGTCATGTAATCCAAAATGTAAGACAATAACTAAAGATGTATGCTGATGTAGATAATTGCAGTGCCCTTCAGGGCGGTTGATAACAGAAGATGAACATTCTGAATGGTGAACATACTTTGAAATGAGGCAAGGAAGCCTATAATAAGTTTCGATGACTTGTAGGCATTGATGGCCTAACAAATTCAGAGGTCTTCAGATGGTATAAAACAACTACAATAGTTGCATAGTAAGACCCACCGTAACATGATATTTTAATGAATTCAAATGTTATGGGGGTCAACAGAATCAAAGAGCAATGATGATTCTCTCTGTGTCTTTCGAGACTCCTCATTGTAAAGGTAATGAGAGTCAAGATACTATTTTCCTTCTGGAAACTGTGATGATGTTGACAGAAAGGGAAAAGCGACTCTGAGAAGAAAAGGACTTCGTGAAATCCACTGAGATGAGATCAGGTACTGATAGGTAACATGGATGAAGTCAAGGTGCGGTGAGACTCAAGACTGCCCTTGGTTGGATAATTTTGAAGGAGGATTGGAAGAAATCGTAAAACTATATCTAGTGTCAGGGGGACGACTAAATATGGGGTTAAACTGTGCCATAGGCTTGACAAAGTGGAAAAAATCAGAGATCGGGAGTACATGGATTTTGGGATACTCAGGGTTCATGAATGATGTTAGAATGAAAAAAAAGGAGAGTATGCCCCAACCAAGGGTGACATGGGTTGCGTTGTCGAAACAATAAGGTCATCAGGGGTGATGATGAAAAGATAAGTAAATTTTGGAAACAAAGGATTTTTACAATTACCAAATAAATAAAGAATAATTTGGGATGAGTGTACAAATACAGAAATGGGTTCCCTAGTGTGAGATGGCTTGGCCTGTGAGGGTGCAAGTTGCAAAGAGAACTGGTGAAGGGTGGGGGCCCCATGAGTGGGTTTTTGTATGAGGTAAATGAATGGAAGGAAAGTCGCGGATGGGAAAACTGATGGTGGATGAGATGGAGGGATAATGATACTGCAGAGTTGCAGTCAATAGAACCGAGATGAGATAACCTGGGAGCCCATTGGGAAATATATAAATATGATGAGAATAAGTATGTGGCTTATTCTCGGAAGTGCATAAGACTATCGGTACTCCCATCCCTGGGGGTGAAAGAAGCATGAGTGTCAAGTTTCCAAGAATAACTATTGAATGGGACAACTCATGTGGGGGAGAGTGCTATTGGGTGATAGTACCAAAAGGTGGTAGAGGTGATGGTACTGTAGAGCCGAATGTAAGGACCCTAAAGGTGAACGTCAAAGGGTGTGACTGGGAGATACAATTGATGTTTAGAGGGAATAATTACATGTCAATGTCGAACATATACCTGAAGGGGATGCGTCATTTGTGATGACCAAGTACCTATAGACATAAAAACCAAATACCTGACGTGAAAAATATATGATGATAAAGAATGTATAACAACTATCAAATCATTTTGAACATAAGAATGCATACTTGGATGTGACGTTAGAAAAATGCTCCCTTGCAGCCAAGTTCAGATGATGACCTGGGGAATATGAATGTTTAGATGGTAGGACCATGATACCATGGATGAGAATGGATTGGGAAAAAGAGGCTCTGGGCTCCTGTAACTGAGTGTGGAATTTTGGAAAAAGGGACTATATATGGCTGGTGGGCCCACAATGTCACCTCATTTGTACCCATCTCTATAGTGATTTGACGAGAGAATTTGGAGGAGATTTGGAGATTGCAGGAGCTCGAGTCAGCCGATCTGAGAGTTGAGAGAGTCAAGTTAGTGGTCACATTCTCCTGCATAGTGTGAATTTTGTAGTCGTCTAAATGTTGATTTCCTTTCTTGGATTGAGAAGTGAGGTCATCCAAATAAGCGAGGATGATGCAAGCAAGATCATGGAAAACATAATTCATGGCCCATTGAAATGTAGCACCTTCATTCTTGAATCTAAAAGTCATGACACGATAAGAAAAAGTACCCCATGGGGTAGTAAAAGTGGTTTTATATTGATTTGCTGGATGGATTTGGATTTCATTGTAGTCAAAGAACTCATCCATGAAGGAAAAATCCTCGTGGCCATTACAATCATCGATAATTTGGTCGATGAAAGGGGTTGGAAAGTTGTCCCTGGGACAAGCATGGTTGAGATCACAAAATTTGATGCACACACGAATAATGCCCTTTTTTTTGTTAACGGGTATGGGCTTGGAAACCCATGAGGTATATGCAATGGGGTAAATGAACCCAACAATGCATAACTTGTCAATTTTGTCTTTGATAGCCACCACTTTGGATGGGCGAAGAGGGTGCTTCTTTTGATGAACTAGGGTGATATCTGGCCATGTGTCAATGCGATGTTCAAATATAGAAGGATCGAGGTCGGGAATCTCCATTTATGACCAGGCAAAAATATCCCAATAATCCTAAAAGAGAGCTTTATAAGTTGTGAGTTCCTCAGGGGAGCATGCGGCACAAATGGTGATTTATTTTATGATTCTCGATTTGATGGAAATGTCGATTTTGATGGTGGGGGAGATATTGGTCATGTTTCCTTCTTTAAAAGCATTTGGGGCAGGGATAGGGTTGTTGAACCAGTATATATGCCCTGAAGGAATAAAATCCTTGGTTTCGATTTCACATATGGAGGCTTGGATAGGAGGGTCAAAGGCTTCCTATGACAGAAAAAGTGCTCAGTGATGGAGCACATTCCATGGGCAATTGGGGGTAGTGAGTTCCTCCAGGATATCTTCGTTGCAGTGAAAAATGAGAGAATACAGGGGATCCGGGGAGGTGACATGGGCGATGGTCAATGTAATGTACCAGATATAAAAAGTATGCAGAACAAAAATAAAATGCTAGAAATGGTAGAATAACAGTAATATAACCAACATAATCTCCACAATAACACATAAATGATATAAGAATAACAACAAAAATAGCACTTTGATTTAGAAAGCAATGTTCACGGGCCTCTTCTAGGGGGCAACCTCCTGTGGAGCAGAGCTCTGTTACAATAATCTCCAAGATAGTTTTTTCATACCCTCGACCCGTATTTATACTAAATATGTCTATCAAGAGAAGCATCTAGAGGAAGATCCTTCTAGAAGCAGAAACTTCTATTAGGTCTTCTTACATCCGCCTTATTCTATTTTATTGAAAGGCCTTATTAATATTGACCTTTATTAAATCTGAATATATTGATCTACCTATGTGCGGAGTAGGACCCTAACATGTCCGCCCCCTTAAAACTAGCCTTGTCCTCAAGGCTTGAGATGTGGAAACTACTGCAGAATGGTAGCTGGTTCCCAAGTGGCATCTGCTGGAGTTGTATCTTTCCACTGGACTAGCACTTCCTTGATGGTTCTCTGATGCAGGTGATGCTCACACTGGTCCAAAACTACTTCTGGCTGTAGCCAAATGGAACCTTCTTCAGCTAACTTGGGAAGGTTCGTTTGAATTTGGCACCTAGTTCCAATCACCTTCTTTAAGCATGAAACATGAAAAATAGGATGTAGCTTCGACTAACTGGGCAGAGCTAATTGATAGGAGACTTGTCCCACATGCTTGAGAACTGTATAAGGACCATAAAATTTGGGTGCTAGCTTCTGACAATGCTCGGCCTTGAGGGAAGTTTTCATGTATGGTTGCAGTCGCAGAAACACCTAATCCCCATCTGCAAATTGACATTCAGAGTGACCTTGATATGCTTGTTTCTTTATGCGATTTTGTGCCATGACCAAGTTCTCTTTAAGGGTACGAAGAATATCCTCTCGAACTGTAAGTCTTTGGTCAACTACCTGGACATTCGAGGTACCCGGTAAGTATGAAAAACCTGAAGGTGGCTTCTGTCCATATACCGCTTCAAAAGGAGTCATGCGTGTAGTTGTATGGTAGGAAATGTTGTACCACCATTCAGCTAGGGGTAACCATTGAGCCCACTAATTTTGATTTTCAGAGGAAAAACACCTCAGATATGTTTCCAAACACTTGTTGACAACTTCCATTTGACCATCAGTTTGGGGATGATAAGTTGTGCTAAGATGCAATTGGGTGCCCTGTAGCTTAAATAGTTCTTGCCAAAAATTGCTTGTGAAAGTTGGGTCACGATCAGAAACAATAGAGTGTGGCATGCCATGAAGCTTGAATACCTGGTCCATCAAAAATTGAGCCACCATGGATGCAGTAAATGGGTGTTGAAGAGTGCAGAAATGAACATACTTGGAAAGGTGATCCACAACCACCATTATGACTGATTTATTTCCCGATTTGGGTAAGCCAGTAATAAATTCCATAGAGATATCCTTCCAAATAGTAGGTGGAATCGAAAGTGGTTGTAGTGTGCCCAGAGATTTGAATGTTTCTCCCTTGTTGCGCTGACACACCTCACATTCAGCGATAAAATTACGGATGTATTGTTTCATACCATCCCAGAAAAAAGAACGTTTGACCCTATCATAGGTTTTGGTGAACCTGGAGTGCCCAGCTGTGGGTGTAGCATGAAGCTCAGAAAGTACCATGGATTTAAGCTTTGATTGTTTGCTTAAATACAAACGGCCTTTGTATCGAAGCTCATCCTAGATCCAAGAGTACCTTGGGGGAGCTGGAGCATTGATCTACAATTGTTGGATCATATGCGAACTTTTGAGATCTTGTAGCCATTCCTGGCACATAGCTTGGAGCCAATCTGGTACAATGAAGGAAAGAGAAAAAAGGGATCCCTCTTCTTCATATTTTCAGGACAGTGCATCCACCACCACATTGTCTTTGCCCTTCTTGTAAATGATCTCATAATCATATCCAAAGATCTTAGTCACCCATTTTTGTTGCTCTGGGGAGAAAATGTGTTTCTCCAGAAAGTACTTGAGGCTTTGATGGTCTGTCTTAATTTGGAAACGTTTCCACGAGAGATAAGGGCACCACAGATCAATGACATGAAGAATAGCCAAAATTTCCTTTTCATAAATGGGTTTGCCTAGATTCCTTTCAGATAGTTTCTTGCTGGTGAAGGCCAAAGGTCAACCCTCTTGCATAAGGACAACACCGATTCCTTTCCCTGAGGCATCACATTCCAACACAAAGGTCTTTGTGAAATCAGGAAGGGCCAGAACAAGAGTGGTGCACATGGTCGTCTTCAAGGTTCGAAAATCTTGAGCAGCGACTGGAGTCCAAGTGAAAGAGTTCTTTTTCAGGAGAGCAGTGAGAGGTGCTGCAATATTTCCATAATTCTTAACAAACTTGCGATAATACCCTGTTAAGCCCATAAATCCACACAATCTTTTGAGAGTCTTTGGGTGCAGTCAGTCTTGCACAGCTTCAATCTTTTTCATATCCACCCTGACGCCATCCTTGCCAACCAGATGACCCAAGTATTCTACTTCTAAGGCACCAAAAGCACATTTAGACTGTTTCAGGAAAAGTTGGTGTTGAGAGAGTAGATGGAGAACCCGATCCACATGAGTAAGATGGTCTGTCCAGGTTTTTCTATAGATGAGGATATCATCAAAGAAAACTAAGACAAAATTATAGAGAAAGGGACAGAAGACATGATTCATGAGGCTTTGGAAGGTGGAGGGGGAATTACACAAGCCAAAGGGCATGACAAAAAACTCATAGTGGCCCTCATGAGTTTGAAAGGCCATCTTGGGAATGTCTGCCTCTTTCATATGTATCTGGTGATAGCCCAAGTGAAGATCAAGTTTAGTAAAGAATTAGGCACCACTCAATTAATCCAGGAGGTCATCAATGACAGGAATGGGAAATTTGTCTTTAATGGTTAGTTTGTTGAGGACACGGAAGTCAGGACACATTCTCCAGGAAACTTCTTTCTACAGGACCATGACTACAGGAGAAGAGTAAGAGCTCGTACTAGGGTGGATAGCGCATGCATTAACGAGTTCCTGGACCATTTTCTCAATTTCATTTTTTGTGAAAAGGGGTGGAGATACGGATGGATATTGGGAGGAAGGCTTCTGGGTAAAAGGGGAATGGAATGATCATGAACACCGTGGGAAGGAGGGAGTCCTTGGGGAGTGGAAAATACCATTTGATGTTTAGAAAGGAGGGCTTGGAGGTCTTCTGGCACCGGGGGTGTGTCTGTTGCTTGTATGGCATGGAGTTGGGCAATGACACCAGAATGACCTTTTTTGAGCATATTTTCCATGCGATGGGAACTAATGACCTCAGGTGAACCAGTTGTGATGCCTTGGAATTTATATTGGTGGCCTTCCTGGTCAAATTGCATGGTTAATGCCTTCAAATCCATGAGAATATGACCCAAAGTTCTTAGCCAGTCTGGACCCAACACAATGTCACAACCACCCATGTCGATAGAAAACATATGGGATTTTAGTTGGTAGTCACCGATTTGGAGACGCACATTTTCACAGTGCCCTCCACATTTCATGGAACCACCATTGGCAATCATGATTTGGAAATTGTTGACGGCATGGATGTAGCAATGAGTTTCTTGGGCAATGTAGTGATGAATAAAATTATGGGTGCTTCCACTATCAACCAGAATGATGACCTTTCGATGCTTGATGTAACCGATTAACTTGAGGGTTTGGGGAGAGAAGAAGTTAGTGAGAGCATTGAGGGAAATGATAGGTTCCACTTTGGGAGGGTCTGAGGGAGGGGTTATGTCAGTGATTTCAGGTGACTCAGGCACAAGGGGAGTTTCAACATCCTCTTCCAAAATATCCTTAGAGATGGCCATAAAAATCTTGTGTTCCTTACACTTGTGACCCGGGAAATATTTTTCATCACAATTATAACAAAGGCCTTTGAGTTGGTGTTCAGCCATTTCAGGCCTGGTCAACTTTTGGATCTTTAATGGGGCAGAGTGAGTAGTGGGATTTATGGGTTTAGGGCAAGGGATAAAGGAGGGTTTTTAGTTTTGAGAGGATACAACCTGTTGTTCTTCTTTAGCTCTTTTAGTAGCCTCCACCCAACTCGAGGGTTGATCCATGAGGACATGGGCCCGAATCTCATCCTTGAGGCCTCTAATAAAACATTCTTGAAAGAAAGCATCAATCATGCCCTCTATTCGAAAATCCAGGCACTCAAAGGCAACTATGAAGTCTTCTATTGTTCCTGATTGTTTCAACTTTGTCAAAAGACCCAAATGGTTGGTGTCTGTGTCAAAGCATTCATAAATCTCAGTCACAAATTGGGTCCAAGCAATATACCCTTAACGAGAATTTTTTCTCCATTGCCACCATTGCCAAAGTTCTTGATCTAGATGGAGAACACCATACTGGAGTTTGGCCAAGTCATCTGTAATATCATATAAAGAGAAATAATGTTCCATTTGGGTTACCCAACCAGTGGGGTTCAAGCCATCAAATTTGGTCACATCCACCCATGGAAGGCGTAGGTCACGTTGAAAGTGATGGGGATGAAAGGTATGGGAATGGGAGGAATGTTCACCTTCAGTATTTGGAGGTGTGCCAGAGAAAGGGTCATCTGTAGTGATCTTCAGTTTGGTGCAGAGTGATGCAAAGATAGATTCAAGCTGGGTGGTCAGTTCTTGTTTGACTTCCTCCATTGAGGATTGCATGGTTGTATTTATGGTTGTATTGATGGATGTATCAATGGAGGCAACAATAGCATTGAGTTGTTTCACTTCTTTTTGGGTCTCGAGGAAACCAAATTGCAAGGTGTTGAAGCAAGCTTCCAGGTCTTGGCTACGAGTATGGGCCATGAGGATGGGTGAATTGAAAAGGGGCGGGGGGGGTCAAAAAATTTTCTGAAAAATTATATGGATGAATGGGATCAGGGCGAAGAGATGAATCCAATGGAATAGGTCTCAAATAATGGTGAAAAAATTTCCAGACTCTTGCGGAGTTATACTCCGGTCTAAAGAATACTGCAGTGATGAAATCCCCAAATGCTTAACCAGAAAGAAATGTGTATTTACTTGGCAACCCGAACACAGTTGCGTGGCAATTTAATTTGTTTATGTTTTTTTCCCCCAAGGGTTAGGTATTCAAGGGTTCTACAGACAAGGGTTTTCCCTGTGCTATAGCTCTCTGATATATGTGCGGGGTCCAACAATAGTACTCGACCCAATATCTCAGGGCACTAACTAAGGAGGATAGACCGTACCCTTAGCCGTACTACCCGACTACCCAGGTACCAGAGAGTATCTTCCCGAGTGTTGTTCTTAGTGGCACTATAGAAGTTAGGCGGTCGATTGATTTATCTAAAGAGGGCTTCAGGAAATCTACGCCGATCCATACACAGGTGTTGTCTAATGTGCTACCACTCGAAGGGGTACCAACAGGGGTTATAAGGGTGGCCAACAGATGTTCTTTTAAGAACCACTTGTATTTCCTGCGTGTATGAATCCATCAACCGTGGGTTTATGTGCGTAACGGAAGATCTCTATGGCTTAAAGACTCCAGAATACGTCTCTACCCTGAAAAAAAATTCACATAATTTCTGCCAAGGAAAGTGCTCTGATACCACTTGTAATATACCAAATATAAAAAGTATGCAGAATAGAAATAAAATGCTAGAAATGGCAGGATAATAGTAATATAACTAGCATAATCTCCATAATAACACATAAATGATATAAGAATAACAAAAAAAATAGCACTTTGATTCAGAAAGCAATGTTCATGGGCCTCTTCAAGGGGGCAACCTCCAATCGAGCAATGCTTTGTTACAATAATATCCAAGCTAGGGTTTTCATACCCTCGACCCTTATTTATACTAAATGTGTCTATCAAGAGAAGCATCTAGAGGAAGATCCTTCTAGAAGTGGAAGATTCTATTAGGTCTTCTTACATCCACCTTATTCTATTTTATTGAAAGGCATTATTAATATTGACCTTTATTACATCCAAATATATTGATCTACCTATGTGCGGGTTAGGACCCTAACAATCAAAGTGTGATGGAACTCAAGTGGTGAAGACGTAGAGGAGATATCGCATACAGGGTGCGATGGCTCACTTGACATAAACCAAATGTCCAGACACTGTGGGTGATAAACTGTGGTAGGGTGAAATATTTCCTGGGGGAAATGAACTGGAGAATTGGGAGGATTTTAGGGAATATCCTCAGATAGTCGATCTATGAACCATGGATGGGTGGGAAGTGACTCAGGTTCAAGGGAGGTGATGTTGGTAGTATCTAGTAAGAGGGCAGGACTAGTGGTGAGGTGGTCGAATGTGGTTGAATAGGGGTTGAATGACAACCTAGGTATGCAACAATCAAAGGACATTGGTATGTGAAGTGAGAAATTGAGTCACAAAGAGTGTAAGTGCATCTCATCCATTCAGGGACTGAGGAAGAGACATAGTGAATGTCAGTGACGTAAGTATGAGACAATGGCAACAGAGAGGGATCTTGCTGAAAGGTTTGACGTACTACCACTAGCGTCTGGCGAAACTGAGGTAGAGCTGGGAAATGATGAATGTAGTGGCCATATTCTAAACAGATGGCACAAGAGAATTTGGTTTGCAGCCATTTACTGCCTGTAGTGGAGGACGCTATAGTAGTACTAGATGTGCTTGGTGAAGTGGTGAGAAATGTGGTTGATTGAGGGAGTTGGATCATATTGCGTAACTCAGAAAGAGTAGGACATATATTAGTGGTGTGTCCCTCTCTTTCGCATAGTGTGCAAGGAGGTTGAACTCGGGGAGGAAGTGGAGATGTGGGATCTTTCTTCTTCTATCTTCCCCCAGCAGTGGCATTGGCGCTAGCAGTTTGGGGTGAGTTTGGTGCGGCCAGAGCTTGTACTAGAATATGCATCGGGATTCCCTCTAGATGAGGAGAGAGAGATGGTTGATAAACCATTGAAGGTGGGTGTAGAAACCATATAGGTATGGAAAGCACTATTTTAGGGAGGGTAAGTGTAGCGGCTACCTGAAATGATTGAAATCCGGGTGGGGGGTAGAAGAAGGGAATTTGGGTAATGGATTGAGGTATTGTGTCCCAAACTGGGATTTTCCCCTGGAGGGGGTGGGGGGGGGAATCAGGTATAAGTGGTGCAGTAGGGTTCTCAAGGAACTCCTAAGGTAATATTTCTTCAACTGGTGGAATGCCAAAGTGTAGAGAGGCCTCAGTGGTAGGGATGGTGTCTCCAGTATCGATTACATTAGAAGATATGACACGCACTTGTGTTGAAGGGTGTATGAGAGGTGGTGTGCCAAGGTATTCCCCCAACAAGGATGGGTCCTTGAAAATTCCAGGGCCCATGTCAATGAGAAAATAAGCATTTGAGCTAGTGCGGACAAGAGGCAAGATGTTATTGATGTTTTCGGAGTGGTTAGGCTCATAGTGTGTAATTTGGTCGATGGTGACGATTTTCCCATTGTGGGGGAACATCATCATTGGAAACAAAAAAGAGGCTATTGCCTTCATAACGTACATGTAGCTACGTCCAAACAAGATATTGTAATCGAGCGGGGTGGCGATAACTTCAATGTCGATAAGGATGGTTTTTCCCCCAAGTTTGACGGGGACATTTTGTAAGAGCCCTTCATGGGAGGATGGTCGACCATCATAGGCTCTCAAGGTGATGGCAGATGGTACTAGCTCAGGGGAGCCAATTTTCTGCCATATAGTTTTGTACATGATGCATGTGGATGCACCTTCATTGATGATACACCGATGAACCATGATGTTCCAAATCTTTACTGGTATTTGGAAAGCTACCAGAGAGGGGAGGCGTGGTTCTCCGCTATCTAGATCAAACATGTTGAGTCTAGTATTAGCTAGGTTAACGACCCCCAAGGCGAAAAGTAAGGATTTCCGCTGAGTTGGACAGGTTTGGAGGACCTCCATTACAGACATGGTTGCAGGAGATTGTGCCAAGTCATTGACCAGACTATAATTTTGTAATGCCCTAGCTTGAGGGTTATTGACATTCTATCGTAATGGAATGTGGGGTATACAAATGGTAGGTTTGGTATTGGGGCATGGAATGGTTAGCTATAGTTGCATCCGCTTATGAGGTGGTTAGAGTATATTCAGGGGGTGTGTCGTATTGATGATCGCATGTTTGCAGAAGAATCTCTTCTTTGCTAGTTAGGAGGATATTGCAATCCACTGGATTTCCAAGGTGGATGGGCCCTAAGTTTTGATACTTCCCCATTTGTGGTGGGGAAGGGTGTACTTCCTATTGGTTATTCATCACACCTTCGTGTGGAATAGGGTTTTTCAATATGGTTGGGGGTGGTTGTTGCAAGTATTGTTGTGGGGCCTGCTGAGGGGTAGGCGATGCTAGAGGATGTGGCACGTTCATGGATTCTTTCATCTATTTGAAGTCAGAAATTTGGGGGAAATGGTGAGTATAATGTCCATACTCATTCCAAAGAGTGAAAGGGAAGTTCATACTAAGGTTTTTGTTGTTTTTCTTCCCTTGTCATTTTTTGTTATTGTCCCCTTGGGGGTTCTAGTTACCTTGATTTTGGTTGCCCCCAGTGGGTTGGTTTTGTTGGGTGTTGTTTTCCCCTGGTCTCGGGTTATTATTGTTTCAGTTTTTTCCTTTCTTTTTGGCATTATTCGACTGATGGGATGGATTTTCCATATTCAACTGTTCAAAGGTATGAATTTGTTGACTGGGAGAGGGTTGAACAAAGTTAGCTCCGACATGTGGTTGTCCATGTGGAGGAGCCACGGGCTATGGGGGACCAGGAAATGGAAAGTACAGATTTTTGTGTGGAAACAATCCATAGGGCGCATAGGAAGGTGAAGTGATTTCACTAGTGCTGAGGTTATATGTTGAGGTAGAAGGTGAACCCGAACTTGGTTGAGAGGCTGGACGTATCATGGGTTCCAACAAGGGTCCACTCATGGGTGGGGGGGGGGAAACATGATATGGTTGTTGGTAAGGTTGAGGATGGTAATAAAATGTCCCTCCACATGGTTGTGGATATTGAGGTGCGCCATACATAGGTGGCGGTTGGATATACGGGTTGTGGTGTGTCGTGGTACCAATCAACCCATCCACATCGTGAGACATTCCATCTTTGTCCTGGCCAAATGGTATGGGTCTGGGTGCATTAGGTAACACTGTATATAAGTAACCTGACTAAGATTAGACAAGGTTGAACTATTGGACCTTGTTGATGGCTTCCTCTTCGGACTGAGGAAACGTGGATGATACATTTTTGGCAAGTATAGAGACAAGTGATTTTAGAAACCAATCGAGACATTATTCTTTGGTGGTTTCTTATTTCCATAAACTACATCATCGACGGGATTCGTGGATGTGGTCAGAAATATGCATAGTTGAGGTTTTTTTTCACTCAGAGAGCAGTTATAAACCAGTTTCATGACGAACTAGTATTTGAAAAAAGGCCAAAAAGGCTTTGGCCAAGGATTCAAAAGTCATATGGGACCATGATTTTTTGTCCACACACCATTTGGATGATGGACCAATGAGTGTTCTTTGAAATAACCTTAAGTGAATGGAATAATCCATGATGTTGTTTGAAAAGCACCATAAGTGGAAGGTCATAACATGGTTGGCGGGGTCTTCCCCTATTTTTCCTTCAAATTTTGAAATATCTTAAGGTAGTTTGGTAGGCATATTGGGCCATGTGGGGTCATGTAAAATGGGATCATTCGTGAGTTTAGTCAAATCAGGAATGTTGAGAGACACCAAGTATGGCATAGGGGGATTTGGTGGAGGATTAGTTCCATCCAGTGTGCGAGTAGGTAGTGGACCTGACCCTTGAGAGGGATTTGGTGGGGTTGTACTTATCCTTTGAGAAGAAGTTTTCCCCCCTTCTCCTTTTGAAGGAGAGCTAGTGGATAGGTTTCCTTGGGAATTGGATCCAAGTAAAGTGGAACCAATTAAATATGATCCCAGAATAGTAGCACTTATGGGGGTGTGATATGGTTGAGCCGGTGAGTTGCAAAGTCTTGGAACTCCTCCTAGAATAGGAGGGAGGTTTTGCAAGCAACTGGAACGATGACGATTCTATGGGTCCCCTATGATGTTCGACTAGCAAAGTGAATGTGTGCAAATGGTGATGAGAGCACTAAATGAACAATATATTTGTATTATTTGGACCATCAAAAGATAATATAACTCACAATTGCATGTAATCAAATGAGCATCATACATAAATCAAATGTAAATAAGCATACATGTGGGTAGGTGAATTTTTCCCACATGGGGGAATAAATAAAACAAATGCTCGTGTCTTAAAAGACATATCATCCTTCCTCTAAAATAGCATTGGACCTTCCAAGAGCATTGAATAGTGGGGTATGAATCCACCAGAAGAGGAACTAGTGAAGGATGAAATAATCATTTATAATGAGAAGTAGAGGGTGCATATCCCAAAAGAGATGGTGATATTTCCCAATAGCCACACAAAATCTGATCAAGGTGCAATTGCAGCCCACAATTGCCACCTAGGTAGATGTCCTAAATTTGGTCACTAGGTACCTCGATCAAAGTGCGGCATTTAGATTTTCGGCCTCGGAAATGGGTCACAGGCTGGATCCCTTCCAAGAGTTGGGTGACTCAAGGGAGGATGCACAGAACAACCAGACCTCGGCATTCAACCCTTCATGGGTATCTCTTTGCCTTATGGTGTAGGAACACTTGACTTGGAGGATTTGAAAGTTCCCTATTTGTCAACTTCTAATGTTTGAAAATGTGAGAAACCAATAACGGGGGTTATTTGGATGCCTACCCCCAAGATCCTACCTAGACTAAAAATTTAATTTGGCACCTCCCGTGGAGGAAAACTGAGTGATTTTTTAGAAAAAAAATTTAGATGTGGCGGGTTGAGAGATTAGGGTTGTGAACCAATCTCATTTGAATTAAGTGGGTGTGGATAATTTCTCAAGAAATAGTGGGACATTTTGAAATCCCTTTGGAGAAAACCTACTTCAACCTCCACAATTCAAGATGGAAATTATGTGAGAGAGGAGTGACTTTGTGTGTAGCAAGTGAAGAATAGTGTGCCAAATTTTAATAAGTTAGGTGTGAATTTGCAACATGTGGACTTCATGTGGTCCTTACAAATATTTGTTACCTAGCTTACTAAGTGTCATTGGTACAAGCTTGGGGAATTTTAAAATCTCTAAAGAACTAGCATGTGGACATATGGGTCCTTACCAATCCTTTAAACTCCCTAAATGTTGTTTACACTAAGAAAGATTTGAAAAACTATCCTAGATTGCAAGCATGTGGGCATGTATGGGCCCGCTACTTTGATCTTTAAAATTCCCTAGTGATGTAAAATAAGAAAGAAATTTCAAGAAACTATCCTCAGTTTGCAACATATGGGAATGTATAGGCCTTTATAACTTTAAGATTATTTCAAAATAGAGGAGCCCTAGGGGGGCTTTGTCCTCTCCTAAAGATGTTTTTTGTTAAGGGAGATGAAATGTCCCTTTAACCACCTTTCTTATTCTCAAGATCACTCTATGGTGTGAGAGAAGAGCATACTCAATTATCAAAGTTAATTTTTGGTCCCAATGTAAGTGTTTTTATATGTGATAGCAATAATATCAACTTAAATTTTACAAACCAAACAAGCCATCCATGTGGCAACCAAAGAAAAAAAGGAGAATATTTGGTTGTTTTTACCCCCTAAGTGCCTATTTTTACCTAACCTTTCATATGGGAAAGGAGTCTAAGTGGAGTGCATGGGCATTACAAATTGCATGAAAGAAAGAATATGAAGTCTAGGGGCCCTCAAATCATCACAAAAACCCTTACAATTTTTAAATCTAGATATGTTCGCAAGTTACAATTATGACAGGTGTGCAGTGGGCGCACTGTGCACAGATAAAATAATCCTGTGGGGCACTGTGTGATGATTGCATGTCTTTGGGATGAAATATTCGTGCACTTTCTGATACGCGTCGGGGGAATTTTTTTTTAGTGAAATTATCCTCCTCCAACTCAGAATTTTGCTTTTGACAGGTAAGGTTGGGCCGGCTTTGGTACCTGCAAGAAAAATTGATTAAAAAAAAGTGCTCTCTAAGCCCAAATAGGGTAGAATTTGACACTTTTCCCCAGTACGTTTGCCAATCTGTTAAATTTGTATCATCACTTGGGTGAGCAAAACAATGGCACTTGCATGCCTAGTTGGGCCTGCTAAACAAGACAAAAGTTAGTGAGTGGGTTAAACAAGCCAAAAAAATGTAATAAAAAAATAAAAAAACTAAAACAACTAAGAAAATAAAAACTAGAATGCATAAGAAACTTTAGAACCATAAACAATCAACCAATGACTAAGATAATGCACCAATGGATAACTATATTAGTTGGAAAAACACCGTAGAGAAAAATGAGGACTTATGGGTCCCCTCTTCCTCCTTGGGAGGGCTCTTGAGTTCCCTAATGGATATCTCTCCTTACAATGGAATAAAAATGGAAAATGATGAAGAAAATCAATGCCTATTCCCTCAAGAGTTGAGTGGAATGGCCTATTGTAATGATGCTTGAATACTCCAAGGAGAAAAGAGGATTCTCAAGGGAGAATGGAGGCAACATAAAAATGCTATGAAGATCTTGGTTTCTTAGTGAACCCATGGCTTTCATTTATAGAATTTCTTCAAGGAAAAATATAATTGGTTCTTGGTGTGAACAAGGGGCCTTTTAGAGCACCTTTTGGTCCTTGACCAACCCCCCATTTGGATTTCGCTTAGATATGGAGGTCAAATTAGGTTGGGAGCTGGTCCATAAGTGGTTGGGGGGGTGACAAGAACCATAAATGCGTCATTCACATGAGTGCACAGATTTTCTTGTACACAGTCATGCATCTGGTGCATTGTGCACTCTAAGGGATTTGTTGGCTCGTGCACTGTGCACGTGCTTCCTTTAGTGATTTTACACATGTCAATTTTTGCACAATTGTATAGTTTTTGCCTTTTGAAATGCATTTTAGTGATGTAGGTGAACTAATTGTTTTTGGCATTACTGCATTTCTGTAACCATTTGCATGCAATGTTGCAGATGAAATTTCAGTGATAACACATGGGCTTGAGGAAATCCTGATATTTGATCTGTGATTGGACATATGGGTTTATTTGGCAGTAATGGATAGGTTTGCGGGGGTGCTTAAGTTCCTGAGTGAGAATTGTAGTGTGCCTACTTAGTGGTTGGAGGACAATGTAAAGTACCTTGATAGTCATAATGTACAACAAAAGACCTTGATAGACATAATGTAGGGGGAGGGTGTCATTTACCCAATTTGAGAGAGACTTTGGAAGGATTGAGGGCATTGTAGAGAGATTGGGATAGATCTCACTTAGATAGTAGGTTGATGGAGATGATGTGGAAAACATACAGGAATAGAAACCACCAAGTGCATGCAATTTTTAGTGGTGAGAGTGGGGTATTTTTTTATTTTTTTATTATTTATTTATCATTTTAATTTCTGACAATTTCTTTAAACCATAAGTAAATTGCAATATCAATGTCTTACACCAATCCTATTTTGTCATATAATTTATTTCACCAGACATAAAATAAAATATGATTTTGAAACATTTTCAAAAATGTTTTTGTTTTTTACAAAATTAATTAAAGAAATGTTTTTCAGTTTCACAAATTTAATTTAAAAAATATATATTTTTTAATTTCACATAATTAATTTTAATAAGAATCTTTTATAAAGTGTTATTTGTTTTTATAAATACTTAATAAAAGGAGTGAGTATTAATGGTTAAGAACATGTGTTTCTTGAGTGGGCCTAATGGTTAAGAACATGTGTTTCCTGAGTGGGCCTAATGGTTAAGAACATGGGTTTCCTAAGTGGGCCTAATTGTTAAGAACATGTGTTTCCTCCTTGGAGGTCACATGTTCAAATCCAAAGGGGGGTAGGGTATGTATACCTCTGTATACTTTAGCAGACAAATCATTGCGTAGTGGGGGGTCCCTTGTCCCACAAACAAGGGGGTCTCATACAACAATTTTGTGTTTGGCTTGATTGTGACCTTAAAAATAGATTATTATTATTATTATAATCCGTGACTATGAAGTGAAGTGTAAAGAGTATAGTTTCTATTGTAGGCACTATTAAAATTAAGATTTTTTTTTTTTTTTAAGTTATAGGAATTAGTAATTGATTAGAATGGCTTGGTTTAGATTTGAAATTAAATAGATTTCCTACCACTATAATTCAAGAATATATCCAACAACTTGTAAGCTAAATATATCAATAATTCATGATGTAAGCTAGCTATATTAATAATTCATGATATAACAAATGTTGAGATGTTGTGCTATACATTTGTGGGATCTTTATTTAGGGGGGTTTATCCTTCTAGCTTTATCAGAGTCATTGTCTCATTGGGAATTTAAACTTGAGTGGATTAATGTCTCATTGAGAATTTAAACCAGAGTGGAGACATTTTGAAAATAATATCCTCACCATTCAGAGCATGAACTCCTTCAAGTTTACTATTAGTGCCTTTTCAAATTTATTACCACTAATTTGCAACATAGGAATCAATGTAAATTACACTCAATTGTCTTATTAATTTCAATAACTTGAAAAACATAGAATTTTCATATATTCAATATTGGAGGGAGTAGTTGAACATTGCATTAAGGGACAAAGAGTTGTAATAACTATGTTTCTCTTGGGTGAAGCGACGACGACCGAGGTTTATTTGTGGTCGCTTGCAAAAGCTTGCTTGGGCATATTCTAGGAAATATTTTGTGTGTTTTAGATCCCTCAATGACAATGGAAGGATTTGCATATGGTTTTGTTGGTTCTAAGAGCCACATAGAAAATCAAATCAGGTCCTCTAGAGGGACACTTTCATGTTCTCTCAAGGGTTTAATCATTGGTTCTGTTGGAAATCAAGGTGGTTCTTCTTTCAAAGATATAGTCAAGAAAGATTCCAATACTAGTTCTTTTTTGGTGCAAGAGGCCCAACTTTATCCATTCCCATGGCGAAAGATGTTATTATTGAGGTATCTCTTTTCAATGCCAATTATTTGATGTGTTGGTTTAATGGTTTTTGGCCTTGTCTAGTTGATCTTCATGATTGGATCTTGAGCTCTTGGAAGCCAAAGATGAAATATGGAGCTTCCATTCACCTTTTTTCAAAAAGGTATTTTATTGTTGAGTTTGATCTTTCAGAAGACAAGGCTTTGATCTTATATTTAGGACCTTCATTTTGGGTAGTTCTAGTTTATGCATGAATCCTTGAACTCCCTCCTTTGATCCTTTAACTAATACTTTAACCTTGGCTCTCATTTGGGTTAGACTCCCAAATTTGCCCTTGCACTTTTGAGATTTACCCTCTCTTCAAGCAATTATAAAATATCTAGGAACTTTCCATTATAAAAGTCCTGAAACAAAGAATTACATCATATGTACATATGCTCGAATATGTTTGGAAATGGATTTTAGAAACTTGGGTTTCCGACATAGATAATTTTGACAGGTGAAAACTACTTATGGACTCAAAAGTTGGATTATGAAAAAAATTATTTATGTTGCAGAGCCTATTTTGAAATAGGGCACCTTGCAGCACATTTCCCTAAAGGTCCAAGGAAGGTTAGGAAGAAGCAACACAAATCAACTTTATGGTTTGGTTCCAAGGAAGGACATCAACTTATTTACAAGAAATATTCACTTTATTCATAACCACCTGAGGAGGGGTCCAAAGAGGTTTCTTTGAAATTCAGTGGAACATCACCACAAAAAGATTCTCTGACACATCAATTGATATCCAAGGAAGATTCATCGATTTTGGATCCTCCCCTGGATGAGCCAAAAGTGGAAAACGAGGAAACTAGGGACACAACAATGGATTTAGAGAAAACTAGAGATACTCCAAAAGAAGACCCTCCATCTCAACAAGGATCGATACAACAAGGATCGACATGAGAGAATTTTTTCACTCAGATCCAAATTCGTATCTACCTAAATCAAATGGGGTGGGTCAGGTTGGATAAAATGAGATACAAGAACAGTTAGATCCCCTAGATCAAGAAAAACTTGGAATGGAAGTAATAACAAGTACCTCTTCAAAGATAAAGGAAGCTTGGACAATAATAGTAAAGAAGAAAAAATATCTTCTAGTAGCACAACCAATTGTGACAAGAAGTTGGGCCCATAATATAGTTTATTCATGTAGTACTTTTTACTTTTAATATGTCAACAATTTGTTAAAATTTACTCATGTAAGAAATATCAAGATGAAATCTTTGTGGACTTAAGTATTCTATGTACTTGGCAAATTAGGAGATAACAATTTTGTCTAAAATCGAAAGCCAGTGATTTTTGTAATCTTGCTGTGAGCCTCGACTACAATGTTTACTAATAGAAATATCTCCTAGTTAATGCTAAAAAAATTAAAAAATGGAGGGAGTAGTTAATGTTTTAGGAATTTTGTAGAAACTTTACTTTGAAAAGTTTTAATCTACTACCAAATTGTTTAATTTAAAAAAAAAAAAAAAAGTAGAACAAATAGAATTTATGAACTTGTCTAAAAATATTAAATTTTTCCACTTAATAATTTAATATTTGTCTAATTTTGTAGTGAAAATTATATGAAAATTATTTAAATTAATAAAAAAAAAGATCAAATAGAACTTTATTCAAATTATTAAATTTTCAAAAAAATGGTAGAACAAATAAAATTTATAATTTTTTTATAAAAACAAAATTTTATAGTCATATGCCACCTAACATTCAAATAGGTGCTCAACAACCATTTAGAGGAAAAAACATTCTTTATACTTGCCTTTTTTTAAAGTATATCAACAAATTGTATCATAAAAATAGAGTTGTTCATTTAAAAAAAAAATCACATAAACATTTATAACATTTAAAAAGTAAATTAGTCCATTGGATGTAGCTTGAGTGGTTTGGAGGAATGATTTTTACCCTCCCCATCTAGGTTCAGTTCCTTGTGAGTGACATGTTGTGCCCTTAAATGGGTCTATAAGATTCTCTTGTTGTTCAGCCCCCAATATTTCGAAAATACTCGCCCCTCCTATGTTCTCTCATGGATTTTAGGGTGGTTTTCCATGGATGTAGCGAGCACCGATATTCGGTGTCGCGAACCACATGAAAAAAAATTAAAATTAAAAAGTAAAGTTGTAAACATCTTTGTTTTAATACAAAAAAATATATGATTATACCCTAGGTTCATGAGTAAAATCAATGGTGTGTTCTTCCTGTAGGATGTATATAATCTAAGTACCACGCTCCAATACCAATCCACCTTTTGAAATGACATACACTATGCTTTTCCTCTCCATGTATATGTGAGGCACAAAGATATGTGAGAAAGTTAACATCTATATTTGTATATAATCATATAGGTGTTGTAAAGTGGAATTTCTAATTGAATTTTCCTTTTGTATCCATTTAATAACCAAAAGAGAGTCATTGAATATTTAATTTTTGAAACTCCATGCTCTTGGGTGAGCTGAAGAATTAATTTGAGTGCCATCAGTGCACAGAAGTTGTTAGATCATTGACCAATACTAGCTTTGAAGGATATAAAATACAAGTTCACAGAAGTTGTTACATGCCATGGGGATAGGTGAGCACACCCTTGGATCTTCCCTTGATTCAAGATAGAATGTAGGATAGAAAACAATACAACTTTCCTCTAGATCTAATGCAATTGATCCTAATATTTGTAATGAAAAGAAGAAATATGGTCCTTACCTTTCACCCTATGGTTGTCCTTGCATAATCTTAATTGATGCAGCTCCATAAATCTAGTTCCATCTCCTAGCACCTTGTTCCTACACACAAGAGAACAACCATACCAATCTCAAACCCTTTCAAGCAATATGATTGTTAAGCACAATTATATCTAACCTGGTCTACTCAAGAAAGAATATATCTACCATTTAATTGCATATAAAGCTAAATACAAATGACAATGGAGGGGAAAACCATATAGATCTATATTTATAAATGGAGAAATATTACATCCATCTGACATATACCTTGAATTCATGATTGAAGGTTCCTCCTAGATCCTTGCTCCAAATCCTCCTTATCCCTCACACAAGCAAGGACAACTATGATTTGAAGGTCGAAGTTTTGTTAAAGCACTCTGAAAATGGGTAGCATGAATTTACTATCAAATCTTTCCCCCCCTCTCCCTTGGAATGCATTCCTTATACAAATCGATGGAGGGGGCTAGGGGATGTATCTATACCTATAGAAATTAGTGAAATTTTAGTCCAATATGAGTTGCCAAGATCATCATACAAAATAGACAACTCAGCCAATGCTAATATCCTCAAAAATATTAAAAACTAGAAGGTTCTCGGGATGATCACACCCTTTTAGTTGTGCAATAAGACACCAAAAAGTTGCAGTCACACCTTGCCATTGGAGCAAGGAGAAACTAGACACACCTTGCTAGGTATGCAAGGAGCGATCGCCCTAAAAAACTCAAGAATTCAAGGAAGAAAAGGTATGTCTCAGTATGAAAACACTAGTATGTCCTCCCCGAGTCTCTAGGGTAGAAAATAGAGCTATAACACCTTTGCTAAACCTTTTGCAAGATACCAAATATATAAAATATGAAGAACAGAAATGAAATGCTAAAAATGACAGAATAACAATAAAATATCCAGCATAATCTTCACAATACACAGAAATGATATACGAAATAGCAATAGAAATAGCACTTTGATTCAGATAGCAATGTTCACAAGACTCTTCGAGGGGGAAACCTCTATTCGAGCAGCGCTCTGTTAAAATAATCTCCAAGCTAGGGTTTTCATACCCTCGACCCTTATTTATACTAAATATGTCTATTAAGAGAAGCATCTAGAGGAAGATCCTTCTAGAAGC
>JZKD02S0614634.1:115240-176150 GCA_000966675.3 Picea glauca
GAAGAGATGAATCTAATGGAATAGGTCTCAAATAATGGTGAAAAAATTTCCAGTGATACGGGAGAAGAGATGAATCTAATGGAATAGGTCTCAAATAATGGTGAAAAAATTTGGTCTGAAGAATGTTGCAGTGCTGAAATCCCCAAATTCTGAACTAGAGAGTGTTTACTTAGCAACCCGAACATAGATGTGCGTCAATAGATCTCACTGGTTTAATTTGTTTATGTTGTTGTTTATGTTCCCCAAGGGTTAGGTATTCAAGGGTTCTACAAACAAGGGTTTTCCCTGTGCTATAGCTCTCTGATATACGTGCGGGGTTCATCAATTATCTTTCTACTAGGAAAATGGCCTACGACCACCTGTTCTTCCAGTTCGAAGACATTGTTGAGCTCGGGTCCCTAGGTTTAAGCTTAACTGATTCTCCATTTTTTTATGCATTTCCACCTTTTGGGTCTCCTTTCCCCTTCTAGAGAAGGATTTCCTTGATTCCTTGCTTCAATCACAGTGGAACCGCTCATGAGGGTAAGATCCAAATATTTCTTGATAAACCCTACCTTTGGTTTTGCTTCAAAAATGCCAACTGAATTGCATAAAGGTAATTCAAACTCCCCATAGGAGGCCAACACCAGGATATAGGTCCTAGTATCTTCGTAAAGACAATTTGTTGTTCCAAAATATTCAATCTTGAGGAGTGACAGTCCAGGATCTCCAATATCCTCTTCGTTGTGCATTGTAGGTGGAATGTCTATGGTGACATTAATGCCCTCGGGGGAACCAAAACCATAACTCTTCATCCTCTACTCCATCTTGTTATCCACCATGGATCTTTTGATAGATAAACCCTAGGCCAATTCACCAATAATGGTCATTATTTGCTCCTCCAACAAATGTACCCCCATGGGGCAACTCCTCCCTCAACCCACAAAAATTCTAGGTGTGTGAGTAAGAAAACTTGTCTAGATCAACTATCCCTCCAACAAGTCATCCGAGTAATCTAGCATCTCCTCATCTGTTACCAAGGCCGATGCCACATCGATCATGCCCTTCTTTCCACCTTATGGGCCCTACCTCGTGTCTACAGGAACCCTAACTTGTGCCTATTGAAACCCTAGATTCGATCAACGCTTTGCTTCTCAATATTGCAAAAAAAAACTTGAATTATATAGACTTCTGCAAACTGAAAAGGAGTCTCTCTTCCATGGTGTGACAACGACCCAACATTAAACTTGAAAGTCGATTACTAAATCTCTAAACAAAGAGGTCATTTCTGCAATTCCACCTCTCAATCAATCATTCAACGACAATGTTTCTTCTCAATCTCAAAAAAATATGAATTATATATACTTCTACAAATTGAGCACAAGTCTCTCTTCTATAGCATGATAGCGGCTCGGCATTAAGCTTGAAAACTGGTTACTCAAACTCAAAACAAAGAGGCCCATCATTTCCATATTCCTTGCAATAATATTCAATTCATTTGTATTTTTCTTTGACGAGCTCTAAGATGATGAAGAATGGGGATTTATAGACAGCAGATCGGTCGAATCAGACTTCGTTCGCCCCCTAAAATTCCCGAAAAGTAGCATGGCAGGGCCCTCTGATATCGTCTCTACTTCTTTCTACTCTAAGCGTAACATTTCCCTGAAGCATTTTGACTCGACATCTTATGTGGATATACTCCGAACATTTTCAAATAAAATTTATGAACTTATAAAAATAATGAATATCACATAAAACTATGTTTAGATGGATAAAATAAACTCAATAAAACTATATTTCTCTACTTAATTTTGATGAATAAAAATTAAATAAAACCATGCTTAGATGGAAAAGATGCCCACTCAAAACATTTTGATTCTCCACTTAATTTTGATTTAAAGCCATTCTTCTTTCATCATGAAAACCTACATTTCCTAATCTCCATCTTAATCCTTAAGAGATCAATAGTCATGCCTAACTTTAACATTGATAACTATGTAAAACTTGTAGTATGGTTGTTGGAAAATACTTAATGTAATGAATTAATCTCCGTCTTAAGAAGTGAGAGATCAATAGCCATGCCTAACTTTAACATTAATAATTACTTGAAACTTGTAGTGTGGTTGTTTATAAATACTTAATACAATAAATTGTCTCACATATAACATTATAAATTATATTTCATTATATCAAAATAAAGTTCCTTTCATCTAGTTCATTGTCAGTGTCATGACCTTCTTTCATTGCCTCCGTAGGCTCCCTCTAAAACATCCATGACCTTTCTTCACTGCCTCTTATATCCATAAGCTCCCTTTGGAACATCTGGTCATTGTCTCCCACTATGAAGATCACAACTACGTAACATGCTATCTCTAGTTTATGGATGTTATTTGATCCTTTATAGTGACACTGAGTTCGTACCTCCAGTAACTGAAAAATCCATCCAAAGAGCATGAAGTCACAAGGAGAAATGAGGGAGTAGTGTAGGAATCACCTTTCAAGCATTATTTGCTAACTTACAAGTAGTCTTTAAATCTACCTACAAACTTGTTCAAGCAAGGGTCTCTCACATGCACATGGCATATCTCATCCTTCTCCATCAATTTGATATCATGGCATGAACTAACTAATTTTGTAAAGGATCGAGGACCTCATAATTTTCTTGTTGTGGAGTAGTTGCATCTTTTAGAAACAATATAATACATGAGAATCAGATTAGCTAATTGACCCTTATGAAAATAATTAGGGAGGGTTACTGTTGTCAGAAATCTAATAAATTTGAGAAAGCGAATTTAATATCACCAAACTAAAGCACATGGAGATGGTATGCTCCTTTACAAAGAGGTAAGTCACCTACTCCCTTCTCAAGGGAGCATTGTGCTCAATTTTATTTATTTCATATTTCTTGTGTAATATATTTCGAAGTCTCCCAACTATTTTAGAAGAAGAACACCAAATCTCCTAAAGATCAAAAGGAGGAAGCTCCTCCTGAATGTATAGTCCAAATGTAGAAAAATCAACTTGAGGAAGAACATGAATCCACACAAGTTGAGTTGGAATCTCCAAAATAGACATTGCCGAGGAGAAATAAATGCAACCAGAACAAACCCCTACATATCCTAGGGGGGTGCCCCTTTTGAATCTATATAGGATTTCTTCCAGCAATGAAGATGACTTTGCCAACTTTTGACTAATGAAGAGATGCCACAACATTGTAGGAGATCAAGGAATGAGAGTCTAGAAAAAACAAGTGTCTTTGACATCAAAGCACTTTGACCATGTATTTAGTAGCCAACCGAAGAGAAGAGAGAAACCAAACAAAACCTACTAGATGGACTATTTTTTTGTGTTGTTGTGTAATCAATTTATAAAAATATATCCTACTCATTTAGGAAAAGAAAGTAACTATTAAATGTGTTATTTATGTGTGTTATTGTGTAATCAATTTATAAGGATATATCACTTATTTAAAAAAATAAAGAAACTTTAAAAAATGGACTCAACCATTTCCCAATTGTAGATGGGGAAACAACTAAGTTTTTATAAGTTCTTAGGAGGATGCTCCAAAAACAACTAAGTTTTTACAATTTTTTATGATGCTGCTCCAAATTGTACAACCATTATCAATACAAATAATTGTCTGGTGAAAAAAATGAATATATCAAATTAAGCACAAAATTAAGTTGGAGACATAATTTTTTTTATTTGGTATCAAGTTACAAGTTAAAATGCAACTTAAAGAGATCAAATATCTTAATCTTGCTGAGATTTACATACCTTAACCCCTTCTCGATTTGAACATGTGACTTCCAAGGAGGAAACACATGTTTTTAACCATTAGGCCCGTATATATATATATATATATATATATATATATATATGAGACCCCCAGAGAGAAAATTGGTGTATGAGACCCCCTTGTTTGTGGATTAAAGGATCCCTCCATGCATTGATTTGACTGTTAAAGTCCATGAAAGTGTACATACCCTACCCCCTATAAATTTGAACCTATAGACAATATTTATATGTAAATATCATATTTATAATATTTCTATTAATGTAAACACACTTACCTACATAGAATGTATTGGACTTCTATTCACTTTGATACTATTTCACAACATTCCCCTTATACTGACATTCTCAACCGTTGCATCCTATGAACCCTAGTTCACCGCTGCAACCCTCTTTTCTTGTCACCCCTCTTCCTGCCTCAATGGCCTCTCCAGATATGGATCCTTCGCCGGATTTCGAAGATGATGTTGTTTCCTTCAAGTATTTAGTAGGATCCTTAGAAAACCCTCCAATTTGGCCAGCGCATTCCCAATTCGTGAAGAAAATAGATCAAATTCTAGAAGTGGCCATTCTGCGTGTCGTTGCTCTAAGAAAATATCTCTCTTTCGCCTCCAAAGAGATCATCAATAAATTCATGGGGTTATGGTTGTCTCCTCGTCAAATAGATCTTTGGATTGAGCAGAACTGGCATCCTCTGATACAAGGGTGTATGAATTACTTTTTTTGTGATAAGGGTTTCTATATTTTTTTACTTTGAGTACAAAGAGGATATATATCTCATCTTTAGGAATGGCCCCTACTTCTTCAGCCCTAGAGGTTTATACTTAAACAAATGGACACCGGACTTTGATCCAGATAATGATATCCCCTCGGACGTCCCAATTTGGGTGTGACTTCCGCATTTACCCTTTCATTGTTGGAGGGATGAAGTTTTAAAAAGCATTTGGGATACATTGGGGAAATTCATTGATACAGCCGAACCAAAGTCCACTATGTACTCGTGTGCAAGGATCTGTGTGGAGGTAAATATGGAAAAAGGACTTCCAAAAGAAATAAAATTACGGCTGGACGATTGGACTTACATTCAAAAGATGGACTATGAACAACTCCTGTTCAAATGAAAGAGTTGTCATGAATATGGCCATTTTTGTAGAAATCGTTCGAATAATAAACAAACTCAGAAAACATATTCTCCGCAATAGGAAGAAGGATGGAAGCATGTAAGGAAAAAAGCTAATACTGACAAATGGGATGGTTCCATCCCTGGTTCATCAGGGTCCGCTCCCAAAGTGGGAACCTCTCGTCAGACCCCTCCAGCAACTGAAAAACCTCCTCTAAAGAAACCCGCCCCCAATCCTTCCACTATCATTCCCCCCTCCCCTTCCCAAATCTCTCTTGAAATTCTGGGCAAACCCTCTTCTAGACAATCTCTGACATTCGGTCCAGTGTTGGAACCTCTCACCCATTCTTCCTCTCCAGCTCTAGAAATAATAACTGAAGATACACGTGAAGAGGAAAGTTTTCATGAAGTCAATCAAGAAGAGGATCTTCAAGAACTTGGGGAAAATCCATCCCATGAACTCCTCCCTTCAAAAACAAAGTATGTAACATACCCATCCACCCACAGGTCAAGGTACTCTACCTTCAAGCTCGCCCTTGGACTTCTTTCTCTTATCGATACCTTTTTAAAGTTTAAGGATGCATAAAAGAAAATACTTTAACGACATGCACAATAGTTGTCAACAAACATGCATTGTCTAAAGATTCAATTAAATGATAATTAAATATACAACGGAAATACATTCATATACATGAAAATGATACCATAACAAAGGACACTTATCTTTATGAAAATGACACCAACTGTCTGCAGACCAAGGACCCAACTGCAGACATTGTTGTTCCAAATATCAACAACAACATCACCCCTGAGCCAGGGCTATGAATCCACAAGGATGGTTCCAGAGTGTTACTTGGATCACCAAATGAGTCAGCTCTCAATCTCTCACAAGTTTCCCAACACCTACAACAATCCAAGTACCCATCTCTCTTCCACCCAGCTTGTACCACCCCAAGAGAACAAATCTTCACCCTTCTCTGCCACATAGTCCCTCAGGCAGTCCTTCTCCTTTTTCCAGGACCTCCAACATAGCTAGTCTAGAATCTCAATGCTGGAACTCTCAGGACTCACAGTTGTGAGAAAAACAGGGAACAGGCCAACGCATCTCAGACATGCAAGCCCTAGGTCATGGCTGGATTTCACCAGCGATAATTACAACCAACTATCCGGTGGCTAATTCTCAGCGGTTCCTTTCCCTTTTCCAAGCCAAGACACAAGTGAGGATGGATAAATGAATGGGTGAGTGAGTGCATGAAAGTGTGTGAGGGAAATGAATGAGCGTACAGGAAATCAATGAACAAGCCATCAGTCTAACCCCCCCATCAGACCAGAGGCGGGTTTAAGTAACTTTGTGGGGAATCAAAAACCTCTTGGTCTTCCCCAAGAAGCTCACGTAACCGATCCCCTCCCCTAGGCAAAAAGAGTAATTAACATAGGAATAAACACTTAGCCCCTCAAGCCCCCTCTCTTGTGGAATCATAGCCCCCTATAAATCTAGTCCTTGTCTGTCTAGCATCCAACCATGTATTTATTATTAATAATGATAGAAAACATTACATGTATTGGGCACACTGGCCTTTTAATAATTGTTTGGGCACCCTGGCCTCTCATCATTGTAACAATACATTATTTAAAATGGGGGTTCAAAACTTGGGGTGTTACATCCCCTCCCCCTTATTTTGGCACTGTCCTCAGTGCATATACAAAATAGAGATCAAAATATCAAATTTATTCAAAAATTTGTGGGTACTATGCCCGCATGGAATCTTCATTCTCCCAGGTAGCATCTTCAGGACCGTATCAAGTCCATGGAACTTTTATTAGCTCTATAACTCAATTATGGAGAATTTTGACTTTTCTGTCCAATACTCGCACTGACTGAACCTGAAAATTCTGTCTCTACCTAAATCAGATGCCAATCAATAACATGGTTAGGATCATGTACATATTTCTATAGTAAAGAGACATGAAATGCATTATGAACATTCATGGAAGCAGGCAATGCAAGCATGTATGCAACTAGCCCTATTATGTCCAATATTTCAAATGGACCACAGAATCTAGCTACGAGCTTTGTACAACTACCCAATTTCAAAGAGATTTTCTTGGGCTTCAGTTTCAAAAGTACATGCTCCCCTACTTAAAATTCTCTAGTTGTCTTGTTCTTGTTTGAATAAACTTTCTGTCTATCCCAAGCTGCCTTTAAATTTTGCTTGATCTTAACCACCTAGTCTTCCTGTCCTTGAGAAACTTCGGCCCAAGTACCACTCTATCTGTTGGGTTGTCCCAACTTACTGGAGTATCACATTTCCTACCATACAAGGCTTCAAATGGGCTCATTCTTAATGAATCCTGATACCCATTATTATATGCAAACTCAACCAAGTGTAAGTAATATTCCCACTTAGATGGCTTATCCATTACATACATTCTCATCATATCTTCAATTATTCGATTGACTCTCTATGTCTGCCCATCTGTCTGGGGATGATATGTCGTGATAAATTTTAGATTTGTGCCAAATTGTTTAAACAATCCCCTCCATAAATTGGAGGTAAACTTTGTATCTATGTCCAATATGATTGTCCTAGGTATCCCATGCAACCTAGCAATTTCCTTCATGAAAATTTCTGCAATATTAGTCGTTGTATGCGTTGTCTTCACGGGCACAAAATGAGCAGCCTTTGTTAATTTTTCAACCACTACCATGATTGAATCATGTTTCTTATTCGTTCTGGGTAATCCTGTGATGAAATCCATGGTGATCACTTTCCATTTCTTCTCTGGAATTGGCAATGGCCGCAGCAAACCCGCTAGGTGCCTATGCTCAACCTTCACCTTCTGACATTTCATACATCGAGCGATGTAATCAGAAACATCCTGCTTTATTCCCGGCCAAAAGAACTGGCTTCTTACTGCTGTAATCATTTTCTGGTAATCGGGATGTCCAACATACGGGACATCATGCATTTCCTTCAGTACCAAATTCCTCAGTTCTCCAGAACTAGGAACATAGATTCTATTTTTATGCATGAGTAATTTGTTTTCCTTTATCTCATACTCCTTTATTTTTTGTTGTACATCTCCTCCTTATATGCCTTCCTTTACCTGTAGGTAATGTTGGTCTGTAACAAGACCATCTAAAATTCTACTCTTCAAGTCTGACTGATGCATACTGACAATAGTAGCATGCATGGTATGCACTCTTCTACGAAGTGTATCGAAAACTTTATTCTCCTTTCCTTTGATCTGCTTGATATCGAAGTCATATTCACTTAAAAATTCTAGCCATCTTGTTTTCCTGGCATTCAAGGTCGGTTGTTCAAAAAGATACTTCAGGCCAATGTGGTATGTCCTTAATTCGAATTTCTTCCCCATGAGATAATGCCTCCACATCCTCAAGGCATGAACAATGGCAACAAGTTCCAAGTCATTCGTGGCACAGTACCTCTCATGTTCCTTAAGCTTTTTGGACTCATATCCAATGAAATGTCCATTTTGCATAGGAATCCCCCAAGTCCTTCCTTACATGCGTCTGTACATACCACAAAACTTTCATTTGGGTCAATAATCTTTAACATAGGTGCACTAGTAACTAATTCCTTCAACAGATTAAAATTCTTTTCACACTTGAGTGTCCATTCAAACTTAGTTCCCTTATTTTGCAAAGAAGTGATGGGATGAGAAATATTAGAGAACCCTACTATGAACCTTCTGTAGTACCCAACTAATCCCATAAAATATCTGACATCTGACATGTTTCTGGGTGTTGGCCATCCTCTAATGGATTTGATCTTCTATGGATCTACTACTATGCCCTACTCTGAAATAATGTGTCCCAAGTAATGGATCTTCTTTTGATAAAAATAACACTTACTTAACTTGGCATACAACTGATGTTCTCTCAGTACTTGCAACACCAGTCTTAAGTGATGTTTATGCTCTTCTTCAGACTTAGAATAGATAAGTATGTCATCCAGGAATACTATAACAAACTTATCCAAATAATTTCTGAATATGCCATTCATTAAGCACATGAAGACAGTTGGTGCATTGGTCAGACCAAATGGAACTACTACAAATTCATAATGCCCATACCTGGTCCTAAAGGCTATCTTATGAACGTCTTCTTCCTTGATTCTTACTTGATTTTATCCTTCCCTTAGGTCAATCTTTTCTCCTCTTATTTGATCAAAGAGGTCATCAATTCGGGGTAGAGGATATTTGTTCTTTATAGTGTACATGTTCAATTGTCTGAAGTCAATACACAGCCTTAAGGTTCCATCTTTCTTTTTGATGAAAAATACTGGTGCTCCCCAAGGTGAAACACTTGGACATATGTACCCTTTCTTCAACAATTCCTCCAACTGCATTTGTAATTCTTTTAACTTTGGTGTGCTCATTCTTTAAGGTGTTTTTGACACTGGGGTAGCTCCTGACACTAAATGAATTTAGAAATCGATCTCCCTCCTTGATGGCAATCCTGGTATTTATTGGAATACATCTTCAAATTCTCGTAGTACCAATAAATATTTGAGGCTTGTCCCTTTTGTATTATCTGACTCTTCCACATGAGCTGCATACAATTGACATCATTTCCTAAAACATCTTTTTAGTTGTATGGCAGAAATATCCCTTATAGGGATGGGTCTTGGAACTCCTTTCACAATGCTCTATTTTCCATTTCTGTCAAGACTTGTAAATGTCTTTTATGACAATCTAGGATAGCATGATGCTTTTCCAACCAATCCATTCCAATCAAAATATCATAAGACCCCAATGGTATGATATTTATATCAATACTAGTATTCATTCCAATAAGACTTATGGAACAACTTCTGACCATATCATGGATTCTTCTTTTGGTTCCAGTGGCTAATTGAACCAAACTTGTTTTTCCAAGTTTACTTTTCTCCAAATGTAATCTATCCACTATATTAGGATCAATGTAACAATGACTTGCTCCTGAATCAATCAAAATAGCAACAGGTTGATTTATTATCTTACCTTCCACCTCGATCATATTGGATTGGTACTCTACTTATCGATCATTTAAATATGCATATATTCCTCCCATATCTTCGATTGTTTTGTCTTCTTGGATGTTGTGCGCAGTCTTCAATTTGTCCTTTCGGTGTGGGCAATCCTTGTACATGTGATCTTCCTTACATCCCCAACATTGGATTGGTGGTCTTCCCCATTTTCCCAAGGAATATTCCTTCTTGAAATATCCCTTAGCATATTGATCTTGATGATTTCTATTAGGCTCATTCCCATTAAGGGAGGTTTGAATCCTTTCCTCCTCTGATCGAACTTCACATTTTTCTTGTCCTTCCAAGATTTCTGCAGAGATTCTCTTCCCTGTCCTTTCTCATATAGGTATTTATCCTTCCTGATGGCTTCAGTCAAGGTCTTGGGCTCATCATACTTGATCTTTTCCTTATAAAAGGCTGACAATCCACTTAGAAATATTTGTATTTTCACTTTCTCATCACCAATGAACCTAGCATACTTTAACAATCCCAAGAAATTCTTCTCTCGTTCTGCCATAGTCATGCTTCCCAATCTCAATTCAAAGAACTTTTGCATTTTCTTGTCATAGAAATGATCTGAGAGGTACTCCTTTTGGAAGTACTTCTTGAACTTCTTGCAAGTGATCCTACTTTCATTAACATGTTCCACTTGCTTTAGTTGGTCCCACCACATTGCAGCTTTCCTGTGTAAATGGTAGGTGGTGATCTTGGCTTCCAGATTTGATGAATAGTTATGCAACTGAAAATATCTCTTGAGCCCAAGCAACCATGCTTCGACATTATCTTCCCTTTCTCTTTCACCCTCAAAGGAAGGTGGATTGAGCTTCCTCAGTTCTCCTTGCAAACTATCTACCTCTTGTTTCCTTCTTTGGTGTCTGACAAGAGACACCTCTGGACTTCTTACGAGATCATCCGATCCATAAAAATTTATTTCTGAGTAAGGAGGTTAGCAATGTCCATGAACTCTGCTATCACTTCTAGAATAACCATCTTTTCCACGATCATCCCTTCTTTCATGGAACTTGCCTTCTTCCTCTTGTCTTGAGTTTGATCCCTTCTTCATTTGTCTCGGCAATTGATTTAATCCCTACAACACTCAAGAATTTATCTGACTTTTCTCTCTCATCAGTCTTTCATTGTCTACTTTGTATCTCTGCACTTCCATCTTCAATATTCTTACCATTTCTATTAACGTTTCTTGTTCTCCTTTTCCGTTGTGTCCATTGGACTATGTCTCTGCATTACCAACTCTGGTATTCTGGCCTTTGGCCTTCTTATCATGACTAGAGTATCCCTCGCCTTCTTCCATTTCCTCAATACACATCCCGAGTTGATGTGTTTAAATCCCTTAATTCTGCAAAATGTGAAAGCAACCATTTTGTTATAATTATGCTATGATAAACAAAATTTCCAAACCATGCTACAATTCTTCTTTCTTTCTTTTTTTTCATGGATATCATATCACCATTCTCTGAAAATAATAGTGTCATGTTATCCTTGGCTGACACGGAATTTCATCCTATGTAGACGCTTCCTTCAAACCACCTTCCCAGGTGACCATGACAAGAAACCACGGCTAAATCCTTCCTTAGTACCTTTTTTTCTTGAATACCACCAATCCGGTCCTTAGCCCTCCTTCCCTCAGCTCTCAATCTGCATATGACCATGGCCATGACCCTGCGCTTAGATGAAAAAGTGCTTGTCCAAAGCTTCAGAACTTTGGAACTTTCAGCTAGGACCGGATCAATGGTCCTCGTCCTCTTTCATGATCAATGATCGAGATCCACTTCGGGACTCTGTGCTTCAGGAGTCTCAACTTTCCTCACTTTCCTCCTCCCAGAATGATTTTACCCATAGTCCATGATATTCCAAAGTGTGTCCTCCCATAGATCAATGGATTTGAATCGCTTCGACTCTTCGGGCTTCGAAAGTTTCAAAATTTTCCTCCTGCACTTTCTCCCAGAGTGCTTTCACCCGAAGTTGACGATCCTTCGACGCATGTTTTCTAGAATCAACGGTTGATATGTACCCCGGCCTTCAGGAGTTTTCTACCCTACACAACCTGTCACATCTTTCCCCAATGGAGTGCCTAGTCTCTGGATTGCATGATCTGTCGCCACATGGAAAAATACTGGAAACATACACATGGTCCAATCTGGTGGGTGACATGTGTCATGTCTTAACTGACATTTCAATACTCCATATGCTCAAAACTTACTCACATGTGGTGCACATCCCATGTTTCCACGTCATCCCAAGTGACGTCCACAAGACGCGTCACTTAGGGAATTATGGGGTCCACATCACATCCTAGTGATGTCATCATGCCCCATCGCTTCGGCTCTTTAGGCTTTGGGACTTCTAGAGTTTCCACACTAGCACACTTCCAATTCTCCCGAAATCCAATTTCCCGAACCGGCCAAACTGCTGCCATGTGTCCCCCTTATCAGACGATCCATATTAACCCTGGACTTTGGGACTTTGGAAGTTACCGCTACAAGGATCAATGACTGCCATTCCTTCTAGACTTCAGACTTTGGAAAACTCAAACTTCATATTTTTTCCGAAATGTTTTTATCCGAAGCTCGCGATCTACTGAGGTGTGTTTCCCACGGATCTATGACTATGATTTATTCGGGTCTTCGGGATTCATAAATCTCAATTCTCAACTTATCCTTGCTCTCCTTTTCCCAGAGTCCTTTCACCTGGAGCACACGATCAGTTGACACGTGTCCTCCTACAGATCGATGGTGCCTGACTACTTCTTCTCTTCAGAGGTTCGTCACTCAAGTACTAACATGTCACATCACTGCATGCCTTTCGATTTGTGGGGGCACACATCGACGGTTGGGAGTAACTCGCTTTTCACCTTGCAATTCTCCTGATATTGAGACGTAACCCCTTGGTGAAACCGTGGTTTAAATTGCGAGACTGCCTTGGGAAATTATCTCCTGTGCAACTTGGTTCCCCGCAATGCCTCTTGTCCGTTGATCTCTCTCTCCCATGGGATCCGATGGTTGTGACCTTAACCCTTGCTTCCTTTACATCGGGCGACCCCTGTTCACCTGTCCTCGGATCCAACGATCCTGGAACTATGTTGATCCTATAGTGGTGATCTCTCCTGAATTCGAAGGGGAATGGTCATGATCCTTCGAACCCTTACAAAGGATCTGTGACGTTCTAACTTCTATGTAGACTCTGCAACACCATTCCTCCTAAGATTTTTAACTGCACAGCCAAAGTTCAATCTGTAACCACGAGAATCTAACCAATAGACCCAGACCATATCGGCCCGGTGTTTCAACCAGAAGCTCTGATACCAGACTATAACATACCCAGCCACCCACAGGTCGGGGTACGCTACCTTCAAGCCCACCCTTGGACTTCTTTCTATTACCGATACCTTTTTAAATTTTAAGGATTCATAAAAGAAAATACTTTAACGACATGCACAATAGTATTCAATAAGCATGCACAGTTTAAAGATTAAATTAAACGATAATTAAATATACAATAGAAATACATTCATATACATGCAAATGATACCATAACAAAGATCACTTATCATTATGAAAGATGACACCAACTGGCTGCAGACCAAGGCCGTTCCACCCAACCATAGACACTATTGTTCCAAATATCAACAACAATGTCACCCCTGGGCTAGGACTATGAATCCACAAGGACAGTTCTAGAGTGTTACTTGGCTTCCCAAACCAATTAGTTCTCAAGCTCTCACAGGTTTCCCAACACCCACAACAATCCAAGTACCCAACTCTCTTCCACCCATCCTGTACCACCCCAAGAGAACGAACTTCCACCCTTCTCTACCACGCAGTCCCTCAGGTAGTCCTTCTCCTTTTTCCAGGGCCTCCAGCACAACTAGTATTGAATCTCAATGTTGGAACTCTCAGGACTCCCAACTGTGAGAAAAACAGGGCACGAACCAACACATATCAGACATGTAGGCCCCAGGTCATGGTTGGATTGCACCAACGACCATTACAGCCAACTATCCCGTGGCTAATTCTCAGTGGTTCCTTTCCCTTTTCCAAGCCAAGACGCAGGTGAGGATGGATCAATGAATGGGCGAGTGAGTGCATGAAATTGTGTGAGGGAAATGAATGAACGTATAGGAAATCAATGAACAAGACATCAGTCGAACCCCCCCATCAGACCAGAGGCAGGTTTAAGTAACTTCGCGGGGAATCAAGAACCTCCTGGCCTTTCCTAAGAAGCTCACATAATCGATCCCCTCCCTTAGGAAAAAAGGGTAATTAACATAGGAATAAACACTTAGCCCCTCAAGCCCCCTCTCTTGTGGAATCATAGCCCCCTATAACTCTAGTCCTTGTCCGTTTAGCAACCAACCATGTATTTATTATTAATAATGATAGAAAACATTACATCTCTTGGGCACACTGGCCTTTTAATAATTGTTTGGGCACCCTGGGTTCTCAACATTGTAACAATACATTATTTGAAATGGGGGTTCAAAACCTTGGGTGTTACACAGTCAAATCAAGAAATGGAAGAAGGGGGACTTCCTTTGGAAAAACCCAAAAAGTAAAATCTCAATGAACACCTCAAACTACAGAGGAGGAAATAAAGGTTCAGATCTCCTGGTCCCTAGAATTCATGCCTCTTCCACTCCTCACCAATGAATTTTCTCTCCTACAATTGCAGGGGCTTTGGTAATAGATCCAAAGATGAAGGCATAAAATATCTTATTAATACAACCAAACCCTCTGTAATTCTCCTCCAAGAGACAAAAATGGAGGAATCAGTTGTATTAGAAACAACAAAAAATGTCATCAAAAACAACGGTGGAGCTATTGTAAGATCACACAGAGCCTCTGGTGGAATTTCCACTCTCTAGGATGAAGAGATATGGAAACTTGAGGTGACACAAACCACCCAATATTGGTTTCTCATGGTTCTTAAAAATAAATAATCCAACAATCTTGTTTCAGTCATCAATATCTATATGCCTGATATCTATGATGATAAAGTAACTTGCTGGAACTCTCTTTCCACACTCAAAATTTATTTGGATCTCTCTTCCTGCATAATTGGGGGTGACTTCAACACCCACCTTAAATCAAGTGAAAAAAAAGGAGGAAGCATAGTCAAAGATCCTTTCTCTGAAAAACTCTATGATCTCATTTCAGACTGGGACCTCCCAGATATTAAACCCAATAAATGGAAATACACCTAGAACAACAGACAGTCTGGTCTTAGCCACATCATTACCTGCTGGGATTGCTTCCTTATTAGTAGCAATTTCCTCCTCTTCTCCTTTGAAATCTCCTCCCTCATTCTCCCTTCAACCATTTTCAATCATAAGCCTATCTCTTTGATTTTCAGTAAACCCCAGAACTTTGGTCCCCTTCCCTTCTATTTTAATCCCCTCTAGATCGAAAATCTCTCTATTCCTCCTCTCATTCAGAAAGCATGCCCCCCCCCCTTTTCTGGTTCCCCTAATTAAATATGGGAAAGCAAGCTAAAAGTAGTAAAACTATATCTCAAAGATTGGGTGAAATCCTCCTTCACTCCTCCGCACCAAGAAAGAATGGAGAAGGTCGAGATCCTTTCAGGTACTCAGTAGAGAATAGAAAGTCACTGAAATGATTCTGAAACAAGAAAAAAAATATTATCAACAACTTCACTCCTCTATTCACAGGGAAGAAGAGAAGTGGAGACTGAAGTCGAGAAGTCTATGGTTAAAAGAAGGGGACTCAAACACTTCCTTCTTCCACAAGCAAGCTCAAAATAGGAGGAAGAAAAATGCAATTACAAGTATCCTTTCAAACTCTGTCCAACAACTGGATACCTTCAAAAAAGTCAAGGAATCAACTTCACAACACTTTCAGTCACTTTATCTACAACCCAATGAAGCAGGATTGGAGGAATACATGCAAGCCTTGCTCGGTAATATCCCAGACCTCATCTTTGAACACGACAACACTGAACTAATGAAGGAGATATCAGAAGACGAAATCGACAAAGTGGTGTGGGAAATGCACCCAGACAAAGTCCCATTGTCCCAGGGCCTGACAGATTCCCAATTACCTTTTATCTCCATTTCTGGGCCATTCTAAAGCGAGATCTCAAAAAATTGTTGAATTATAATCTGGAAAAATAGAAATTGGGAGGCACCACAAACTCAACCTTCTTAGCCCTCATTCCTAAAGAAAAAAATCCTTCAAACTTATCCCTCTTTCGACCAATTTCCCTCGGTAATTCTTCTTACAAAATCCTCACAAAAATCATAGGAAATCTCTTAAAACCTTTGCTCTCCAAGGTATTGCAAAAAATCGGGGAGGATTTCTAAAAAACAAATAGATTATAGACAATATATTCCTAGTACATGAAGAAATCCATTCCAGTAGGAGAAACAAAGACCCAGGAATGGTTATCAAACTGGATATGGTGAACGCATTTGACCGTGTTAAACACTCTTTTCTGTTCTTAGTACTTAAACCCTAAGGGTTCTTAGATGCTTTTATCAATTGGATCAAGGCCTGCATTAGTTCTCCTTGGATAGCCCCCCTAGTAAATGGTCATCCCTCCCATTTCTCCAAAGATAGCAGAGGCCTAAAAAAAGGTTTCCCTCTTTCTCCCTACCTATATATCCTTTTAGTTGATTCCCTTAGTTGGAAATTGGAAGAAGAAAGAAGGATTGGAAGGCTTCCTAGTTTAATTATAGCTCGGGGGGGTCAAGGAATTAAATAAATCCCAATTTTTTGATGACACTCTTCTCTTAGGGGCAGTTACAACAATCATTGCCAAATGTTTTCAGAAAGTTCTAGACTCCTTTCTCTCTGCTTCTAGATGAAAAATGAACATTTCCAAATGTAAGATCTATGGATGGAATCTTTTGGGACATATCAAAGATCAAATCTCCAAAATCTTTGGATTTCCATTCATTATCACTTGGACTCATTTCAAATATCTAGGAATTCCTATGGTTCTTTTTCGTGATAGGACATCATTGACAAAATCCTCTCACATATCCAAAGATGGGAGGGACGTTGGCTTAAGCTAGACAAAAATATGGTGCTCCTCAAGTTTGTTGTCTCCTCTCTATCCATCTTTCAATGTTCCGATCTACTCTCCACCAAATTTATTCTTGAAAATTTTTCCAGAGCTATTTGAAGTTTCCTTTGGGCCAGGGGGAAAACTAACATAAAGAAATTCCATCTTCCCAAATGGAAACTTGTTTTCCAATCTTTCAAAAAAGGAGGTCTAGCCATCAGAGACCCAAGTCTAATGAAATCATATCTAGGACCAAAAAATGCTTGGTGTCTTATCTCAAGGCCTCTAGAATGGTGGAAATATTCTCTTGTCGCCAAATATTTCAACTCCTCATGACTCCGCTGCTTGCATGCTTCCCCTCCCCAACTTCCTAGCTCCCCAATTTGGTGTCTCCTGAAGTACTTCGCTCATATAATCAAATCAAAACTCTCTTGGGACCCGAGAAATGTATCTTAGATAAATGTCTGGACCAACCATATCTTCGACGTAGAACCTGTTGATGGGGCCTAAATCCCTTTAACTCAACAGTAGGAACCAAACCTGCCACCAAGGCCCAATTAGACTCTGCAGTGTTTAATGGTGGAATGGTTGTCCAGGTCTTGCAATCCGGCCAAAATAATTTATGGGATTTATGTTTTCTTATGAAGGATTTCTCCTCTAATTCAAATGCTATCTTTTTGTGTTTTCTCTTAGGTAGGAATGATATAAGATAAAGCCGGTATAAACCAACTAGGTAACAAAGTGGGAACAAACTAAACTACTGGGGAAGAGGCTGAGCTTGGGACAACCCTTTACTCTAGCGTGCGGGCAATGATCATCTACCACAGGCTTAGTACTAATACATTTACCATGTGAATATTCCAATTATTGACCGAGATACAAATTATCAGAAGAAAACATGCATGTGATAATTGACGACAAGTAAAATAATTCACTCAACTCTAATCATCAATCAAATAATAACACAAAGATTCATTTTCATCATTAAAGAAAGAACTGTAAAACATTGCATCAGATAACTTATCAATAGATTTAATAGCTCTTACTCATTACTGCATCCATTCATGAGACGAAATAGGAAATAATTCTTCTCCACATCCAATCATACACGCATTTGATGAAAACATAAACTTGTCTCTGGTCCAAGAGGACTTCTCAATTAAAGGCAGCTCTGAAATAGTTCTTAACAAAACCAAAAATGAGAGTTTCTTGCAACAACCATTGACCTTTACTAATCAGTCGATCCTCTTATTTATAACATATATTTAATTGAAATAGAAACTAAAGTGTAGATAAGTAAAACAAAATTCGCCACATGGAATTCTTTCTGTTATTTTTTCGAAGAGTCATCTCAAGATATCACTTAATAGGGTGACTCTTCTCGTACTCTGACCACTTGATGAACAGATCCTCACAGGTGTTTGCGTATGGGAATCTATGATGTTCCATTGGGGCCAATTGAATCTCTCTTATCTCTACCACATGTGCTTGATACTTGACTATAATGGCACTTAACTGTTGCAACATAGCCTGAGCTTTGATAGGGTGTTCTATAAACTGTCGCACCTAACCTTGCACCGTGTCTATATCCTTTGCTATTTCTTCAGCCCATAATGAGTCTTTCTTGGTGTGCAATTTGACTATGTCACACAATTCGACAAAGTTGTTGGGCATGCCAAACTCGAGGAGTCTGATATCCTTCATTGCCTTTTTTATTTTGACCCAACTCTTCTCGCACTTGGCCCACTTTTCCTTAATCTTACGATGAGGCTCCCACACCATTTTTTCCCAGTAGTAGGCTGATTTCTTGATGCGGTCAATGTTGCTTTCTCTTAACACCCAGATTTTGTGCTCTTCGGTGTCTCGACCCTTTTGCACCACACTGATATATTCGATTCTTTCCACGGCCTATTGTGCTTTCTCATACCACCTCTCCATATCTTTTCACATGGAAATTTCCATGAGGGTGTCTTCCTGAAGCTCGACTATCCTTGCAATGAATAGATGTTGCTCATCTGTGAAATTGTTGTAGGCATCCTTGAATTCGCTCCTTAGTTACACTGCGACCTGTGTGGTGTCTTGATAGTATTTTTCCAAGTGGCACAAATGTTCTAGTCCCTTCAGGGCAATGACCAACTCCTCTTCATCTCTTTTAGCTTTGTCCAGGGTGGCATATGTGATTTCCATCCCTGCACCGATGAGTTCGGATGTCTTAGCATGCTCTGTGTTGATTAGATGTTCCTCTGTAGTGATGAGGATAGAGCGATCTAAAGTGATCTTCCTCTTCTTGGTGGTCCTCTGGATGATAACCTTTGTTTTTCAATCATAATCTATAGCATGTATGTCGTCTACTTCATCCACAGGTTCAAGGATTTGCTAATCTCCCCAGGTGAGTGTATTTCCCAGACTTCTGATGGTATATACTTGTTCAAGATTGGGTTCTTGAACTTCCTCGTTGTTCTTCGAAGGCCCAGATTCTGTCTTTCGCTCATCTGGGGTTTGTGTACCGATTGAAATAGAGGCTTCAGGGATAGTATTGGTACTTACTTGTTCATCGGCCGTTGAGACACCTATTTCCTGCTGTGGGGCTTCTTCCTTTGGCTCGTCTGACCCTGGCTTGTCCTTCGGACTGTTTTCTTGGGTCTCTGATGCATCGGGAAACTGAGTGTCTAGGACACTCTCAGATTGTTGTTCTCTCGGTGGAACCTCTTGAATTTGGGCGCCAGGAATAGGGGAAGATGTCTTCTCTGGTCCCTTTTCTTCTTCTATGTGCACAGGGGTCACAAGAGATACTTATGGGCTCTCATCATCGTCATATATCTTTATCATATTGCTTGAGGGGTTTGACGCACCGGTTCTCTGCAATGTTTCAACAGTCCCTGGTTGATTCGAAACACATGTCGATGATTTGCCTGATGGCGTTGTAATCTCAAGGTTGTCTAACCCAATCATGTCATCAATATCTATGAATTCAGGTTCGCTTGGGTCTATCTGGCTTCTCTCCAGATTGTCTTTAGTGAGCCTTTTCATTTTTAGGATGTCTGGGTAGTCTTGCAGTTGATCAATTATCTGTTGTTCATGTTCTAACATAAGTAACCCCCTCTTCCACGTGTCTTGAGCCTCAGGGGAAATTCTATCTTGCACTAGGGTTACCAGAGGAATCTCTGTTGTTTCGGCCACTACCTGAGGGGCTTCTGCTACTTTGGACGCTATCATTTATTCCCTGGCCCTTAGGGCCCCTTAAGCCGATTGTTTCCTTTTCATCCAAGCTCATGGCTTTGAACCTGGTCATCTTAGGGTCGACCATCCTTGCAACGACTTTATCCCAATCCTAAGCATTTTTTGTGAAGACCTCATCTTCAAACTTGTCCTGGGCGTAAGACCAGTAGGATGAAACTTGCGACATGTGTTTCAATACTAGACCCCTTGGGTCATGTTTGCAGAAACGGACGGTCTAGAATCAGAACTCCAATTGGCCTAGTCCTTCCTGCTTGGCTTGAGTGGTGTATTTTACTAGGTAGAATCCTATATGGAACCCATAAGGTATAAATGTCTTCTTTTTATCTTTCACCAGAGTAGCAGTGTAGCCTTGTAAGATAGTTTGGTAGCATATATCCCCTACTACTAGTCGATCAAGAACATGCACAGGTAGGAGATGAGGTTCTCCAATGGCCCCAAATACCCTAATGTAGGTATCTTTTTCATCCAGATACAAGTGACCAACCTATGTTATCACCTTTTTTTCCACAGTCGATAGCCTCAAACACTCTTTCTTGAAAATAATAAAATGAATGCACGTGATGAATTCATCGTAGATAAGAGAGTATGATTTTTTGTACCTGTTCTCCCAAACAATTCCGAAGAAAACATGGACTGGGAGTTATGAGGCATGCCAGCTCAATTTCATGCCAGCAAAGACATTCCTGGCACATATGACGTCCAGTAAATACAAAGCCATGTAGATGGATGGATTCTCTCTTTCTTTCTACGTCTGAGCCTGTTGTATGCAGATGCTCAAATGTTTTGAAATGATGGCTCCCTAGTTGAAATATCTCCCGAAAATGACCACTGTGTAAGCTAGAGGCATCCATGCCTCTGAAAACTTGGAACAATCTTTCTCCCTGTACAGCCGATAGATGAAGTCCATTAGATAGATATACGACTCCCTTAAGTTGGTCGTTTGGTACCAGCCGGAGGTCCGATTGGTATATTTTTTGTTTTCTCTCCACCATGAAGCCATAACCTAGCTAGTGTTGTGGCGCTCGTAGAAATTTACGACAAAATCGGTGTTCAGCCACTCCTCTGAATCTCTAATCTTACAAGAACTATGCTCCTCTACCGGAAGAAAAACCCTGACACACTCACCATTGATGTTGTTAATCAAACACTTTTTTGTGTCCATGTGGTCGATGAGTCACTTTAGGAGTTCCATGCAGGGGAACACTGGATTTCTTCTAGCCACCATGTGTAAGTATGATCTTCGAATGTTCAGAAAAACTTTATCATAGAGATTTCTCATATCACAGTCGCTGTGTGGGATATATTTCAAGAATTATTCCCGACTGATCTTCTTGAAAATCTCAGTACCGCCTTGGTCCTTGTGCTTGCCTCCTTGTCTTCAAAGGCCAAAGGTTGAGTGAAAATCTTGTTGGTAGATGTCCTGATGACTGGTTCCGACCTTGTAGCAAATTCTAATTATTTTGTAGCCATTGGGGAGGAGCCTTCTCCTACCTTTGGTTCCTTTAGCTTCGGTTCTCTTGGATATCGCCTGCTTTCTTGGAGGCATTGTTCCTAAAATCGAAACAATCCTTTAGGGCTGACGTACAAAGTGACATTGGATAAAAATGTATATACGAAATAAAAACAGAGAAAATCTAGATTGGTACATACCTGTAATGCTTGCTAAACTTTGTAGTTTGATACTCACGGATATCGAAATCTTTGAATTGCTCGTCTCACTCCTCTAGATATAATGAAACTCCTTTACGGAATGGTCTCTTTTACAATAACTCAAGATAATTTAAACGGGGAATAAATTACCGTGTCGCATCGACCAATTAATTCAGGTGATGAGTGAAATTCAAACAAATCTTCCGTCGGATATCTGCAAATTTAATTCATCGTGGATTGACAAAGGATGTGTGGAGGGTGATGTGTTGTATCGGTAATTTCAAATGACCTTTTGATTCACACACGAAGCAACAAATAATGTGATATTTGGCATTAATTAACCTCTTAAAAGCTCATAATCTATTTGTATCTAGCGCTAAAACGTCCCATCGTGTCACTTTCCTAGTGGGAAGATCGAGGATCGACAATGTGTTATGGATGTTTTCGTTGATATCCTTTTGTGAAAAATCTCCAACGCCGATCGATTTCATCATATGGTGATAACGTGTCAAAACTGGCTTAGGACACGTGGAAATGAAGATGGGTGACTTAACTCACGAGTATTAGTTAGAGTCGAGACTTTCTTCAAGTTGTGCGTTCTTAAAATAAACTTGGGATTACCGATGCCGAAAAGGTATCGGGGATCGACGATCAGGGATAAACCTATCGCGTATTTTCCTTTAAGTTAGTGTCTTCAAAAAATGGTCGATGTCGAAATGCTTCAAGAATTGGTGATCGGGAGAAAACTTCTTGGCATGGTCGCAATGTTCGTCATGATTTGGTTTTCTCCGATTCTGATAAGCATGTCGAGTATCGGCTATTGATGATATCGTCTCCTTTCCTTTTAAACGTTACTCCCTTCGCCTTTTGCTGACACTAAAGGGGATCAGCTATCGACGATATTCATATGTGGTACTTGTTGTGAAATAAAAATTCCTTTCGCTGATACCGATGAAGAACGACCCTCAACGATGAAGGTTTTGCGAGTGATACCTTTTCGCCCTTTAATTTCTTTCGATGTTGAATATTGAGCATGTCGAGTGAAGTGTTTTAGTGGCCAATTCCTTAAGTGTTAGGCCGTTTTTAAATTTATGAGTTTAAATAGACCTGAATAACTCATGAGTGTTAAGAGAATAAGCAAAATTAAAACATTTATCAAAAGAAAATCGAATTCAAATAGTGAATAATTAAGTGGTACCCAAAAAAGTGAAAAATTGACATAGGATTTTTAGGGTGTGTTGAGTGCTCAACAAATGGTGACTTACTGGGAGAAAGAATAAACTATGTTCCTTCCTCGAGCTTGACTGATGCAAAATTTGATCAGGAACTTAACTGGTTTTTATCAGAGCCTCTTTTACCTTTTCATTTGGAACTTCCCCGATTGATGCATCTGGGCTTGCCTGTGGGTTTTTTTAACCTTTATTCCACCTTCTTTTCCTGTAACCTTGACTCATGCCTTATTTTGACAAGAGTCTAGTAAATAATTCACTGGCACTAGGCCTTTTAGTTACCTTCATTCATTTACTACAGTGTTTCTCCACTGTCAGCAAGCATCCATAGCCCCAACAGAGTCATCCCGACATCACAGACCTTGCTCTGCTACCAATGAGCATTCATAGCCCTGACGGAGATATCTGCATACCCTCTCCTACTGTGCGCTCATTTGATATAGTTGACTTTTATTTCAGTTGAATTCCCTCAACAAGCAGGAGAGGAGGACGTCTGTTATTTGCAAAAATATGAGGTGGTTAAGGTGAAACTCACTAGATCTGTCTCTAAAGTGCATGTAGTCCTTTCCAAATTTCCTTCTTTCCCTTAAGGTCTTACTATACTAATAATAAGAAACTTCCACATTTCTCCAAGGTTGTTCATCTCCACAGGTTAGATAGAGAATCTGTTGAAACAACTGCAGGTTCCTCATCATTTCTTGTGTTTGTATGTGAGAGATGAGTTAGGAAGAGAGTTCCCTATGTCGCATGATTTGAGTTCAACCATTGTATCGCTAAAAAGAATCTTTCAAAATCTCAGAATCATGATCACAAAAGATTAAAAAAAATGTATAAATGAAAAAGATAAATCAACGCATCAAAAAATAAACATTTTTTTTTAATTAATTAATGAAAATATTGTTTAAGGGCTTGGCCATTTACTGGGAGAGCATCATATTTTCCCCTCAGATTTTGTAGTCGATATGTTCCTAACCCAATCTTCTCAGTGACCTGGAAAGGTCCGAGCCATAGATTCTAAAACTTAGAATGTTTTCCTTTAGGCTCGTTTGCTCTGTCCCATTTTAGGACTAAGTCTCTTACTTCAAAATTCCTCTCTTTAGCTTTATGCTTGTCAAACCATATTTTAACTATCTGTTCGTGGGATGTGAACTTTCATTTATCTTTCTCCCTTTATTCTTCTAACATGAGTAGGGTTTCAATTCTTTATTGTAAGAATGATGAGGGCTGCCCTTTGGACCCTTGAGCAAGTTGAAGAGATGGAAGATATAACTCGTTCGAGAGAATGGCTTCCTGCCGCATAATAGAAAGTATGAGGAATTTCATATAGCTTCTTTGGGTGTCACTCTATCTTCCCATAAAGTGTTATGGAGTAGATTATTCCAATTCCTCTGGTTGTCTACAACAGTTTTCTTCAATATCCTCACTAGGTTCCTATTAGTTGATTCTCACACTCCATTTCCCTGTGGATAATAATTTGCAGAGTATCTAATTATGATTCCTTTGTCTAGGGAAAAATTTGTTAATAAGGTGGAAGAAAAGTAAGTTGCATTATAAAAAAACAAGAACAAAAGGGACGTCGAACCTTGTGATTATATGTTGTTCTATGAATTGATTACCGCCTTCTTGTTTACATGAGTTAGGGGGATGGCCTCTGCCCATTTCATGAAATAATCGATGGAAGTAAGTATGTACTTGTGTTTCTTTGAAGATCTTGTTGTAATCCCTCCTATGATGTATAACCCCCATTTCTCAAAAGGCATAGAAACGACCACCGGTTGGAGTGGGACTTCTACTATGTTCTCCCTCCCATCGCTTATTTGACAAGTTTTACAGTTTCTAGCATATGTGTGAGAATCCTTGAACGAAGTGGGCCAATAATAAACAACTTTTAGTATCTTATGAGAAGTAGTGTCTCCTGCAAAATGCCCACCGACAGATCCATCATGGAGCTCTTTTAGAACTTTATCTGCATCGTCACATTCGAGGCATCTCAAAAGTACCCCAACATAATTAACCCAGAAGAGTACCGAGTTTATGAGGCGATATTGTGCAGATTTTAACCTGACAGATCTTCTTTCCCTAAGGTTGAGGTTATCTGGACAGGTCCCATGGTGTAGGAGATAAGTCAGTTTCTCATACAAAGACTCTTGTCCTGTGGAAATATATGAAGATTCACCACACCATAATGCCATGTCATTCTCCCATCTGGGGTCTTTATTTACTTGGTCTTGAGCTTCAACTTCCAATTTGCATAACCCTTGTCCTTTAATCAATTTAGCAGGTTTATATCTAGATCAAATTCTTGGACTACTTCCATCCAGATCCCTCTTCTTTCCCCCATCTCCTGTGAGTAAATAGGGATCAAACTATAGGGTGAGGCATGATTACTTTGGCATGGTTCTTGAGGATGTAAGATTTGAAACGTTCTATTGCTTTATAAACTGCATAAGCATGTTTATCTATAGCAGTATAATTAAGTTCGACACCTTGGAGGTTAGTTCTCATGAACAATAATGGAGCTTCATTTTTTTCATCATCCATCTGAGTTAATATTGTGGCTAACGATTGGTCAAAGGCGAAAGTATAGAGGAAAAAATCTTTGTTGAAATCGAGACTTCACAGCACTGAGGCTTGAGAGATTGTAGTTTTAATATTGTTGAAATCCTTCTTCCATTCATCATCCCATTGAAACTCAACATCCTTGTGAATCATGTTTTGTAGGGGTTTGATCGTTTCTGCAAAATAGGGAGTTAACTTCCTCACAAAATTGATTTTCCCGAAAAAGGACTGCATAGCCTTCTTGTTGTGAGGTAATGGAAGCTGAGCTATAGCCTTAATTATTTCTGGGTCTATGCGAATGCCTGCTTGAGATATGATGTGGCCTAACAATTTACCTTTTTCGACATCGAAAATAGTTTTCTTAGGGTTTAAGGATATTCTATATTTTCTACACCTTTTGAAAATCTAGGTTAAGTGTTGGATGTGATCTTCTATGTTCTTTGAATATACAGTCATGTCATCCAAGTACACTACTACACACTTGTTGATTAGTCCATGAAATGCTACGTCCATGGCCCTCTAGAAGGTCACTTCTACATTGATTAACCCAAAAGGCATGTGTTTGTAAGCGAAAGTTTCCCACTTGGTTCAGAAGGTAGTTTTCAAGTGGTCTTCTTCTGAATCTAGAAATTGGTTGTACCCTGAGAAACTATCTAGTAAGGAGAAAATTTTAGATCTAGACACTGTCTGCAGGAGTTGCTCCATTGGTGGAACTGGGTAGTTGTCCTTTTATGAAGCTCTGTTGAGATTTATGAAATCTACGCATAGGCGAATCTCTCTAGACTTTTTTCTTACAGGGACCAAATTTGCTACCCATGTAGAGTGTCTAACCTGGAAGATAATTTTGGCATCTAACAGTTTCTTTAACTCCTGACACATGAGAGGCTCCAAGGATGGGTAGTACTTCTAGATCTTCTGGTGGAAGGGTATCACTTCAAGTTTTAACGGGATAGTGTGTTGAATGATACATGTATCATAAGTTTTCATATCTCGATAGGACCATGCAAAGACATATTGATATTGTATGAAGAGTTTGAGATAGGCCTTCCTTTCCTCCTTAGATATGGTCTTGCTGAGGTTTAATTTTTTTGGGTTTTCATGGGTTCTGAGATTTATAGTTTCATGCATGGGACGAGAACTACTAGTCTTCGCGTTTTTTTACTCCTTAAATATTTCCTTTAGATCAAAAAGGTTTTCTAAGTTGGATATCCCCTTCGGTATCGTGTGAGACTTCGAGTTTTCGGTCAGTCTATATATATATGAAGGTTGATTTCCATCGAATGTTCCTAGAATACTTCATCGTCAATGGCCAAATCTTTAAAATTTTCCTGATTGGTCAGAAAGTTTATAATTTTTTTGTATCCCTCAAAAACCTTCCAATTAGAAATGTTGTTGGGCACCGAGGGTTTGTATAGCAGTTCTACAGTGAACTGAGAAGCTTCATGATCCTCTAGAGGTGATAGACTTGAGGCAGTGGTGGCCAGAGAATCAACAATAATGTTCTTTGCTCTGGGGATTGATGTGAGGTTGAAAGCTTTGAAATGTTCTATTAGCCTGTGCACTTCCTGTTGGTAATTCTTTAGGTGTGGAGAGTTGCAATGTATAGTATTCCTTATCTGCCTGACAATGATTTCATAGTCTACGAAAACCTTCAATTCTTGGAAGTTCAGTGTTATGGATTTCTTTAACCCTTGTACTAGAGCTTCATACTCAATAGTGTTATTTGTGCATTCGAATTCTAGTCTACAGGAGAGGAAATGTCTTTTTCCCTTCGAATTTATGAGGATACACCCTGCTCCTGACCCTTCTTGTGATTTATATCCATCAAAATAGAGGGTGCAAACTTGTGGGAAACATGTATCAACTTCCCCTCTCCTATTAGTTTTTTCTTTTCCTTCTGTGATTTCTGTGATTTCAAACACAGGTTCTTGGTAGAAGAGGGTTTCTACTGCCACCGTTGGCAATTCCCCTCGAAAAATCATTTTGGGGTTTTGGGTAAGAGGGACATTAGATGAGAGAGGGGAGAAATTCTCGAAGTAGGAATCACAGGAATAATTACCTAGCACGGGGAAATCTTCTGAGGAGGGTTCGTTTAGGGTTTCTATATCAGTGACAATATGTTTTAGATATCTTTCCCTATCAATTCTGATCATATTTTTGTGCCCTTTTAATGGCAGCCAAAGGTGAGCCTAGTCTGTACTAAAGTATCCATTTAACTTTTCAAACCAATCTCGGCTTAATAATAACCCGTAAGCTATTGGAATATCTACTACAATGATGTCAATCACTTGCACAAATTTAGGATGTGTCACTATTATGATCATTACATCTTTGAGGTCTCCCATGACCTTCACCTGGGTTCTTTCTAGTTGTATTACATGTTTATCGCTTTTGAGAGGGACTGCATTTAGTTTTTTGCAAATAGACAGTGGCATAACATTAGAGGATGCTCCTGAATCAACCAAACAATTATGGAGGTTTCTGTTAAATACTTCGAATGTTAAAAGGAAAGGAGGGGAAAAAGGTTTTCCCTTCTTGTCTTCAGGGCAAGCATTCATAGCTAGTTTATTTCCTAGATCTATGGGAGTTAGATTCCTTCCTAGGTTAGTGTTTGTCGTAAGATTTTCTACTAATTTCAAATCTTGTAACATGAAGTCCTTTTGCTGAGGGATTCTACATATGTCCATAACTGATATATTAGCCTTCAAATTCTTCAAATATTCAACTATGTTGTAATCCAGCTTGGGGGATTCTCAGGTATGAATGTTTATAGGGTTCTTATAGGGAGAAAAAGGTGCTTTTGTGTGATCAAGAGTTGATATTCCTCCCATAGTTTGAGTAGTTGTAAGGTCATTTGAGACAGGTTGACCCCTACTTCATGTTTGTGCAACCAAGACTTCTGTAGGTGGTTCTTGAACCTCAAATAGGCCATCAATAGGCATAGCTAGGTCAGGATCCCATATAAACATGCTTGTTTCTTCTAGTGGAGAAAATTCTTCCTTGTCGAAAATATTCATACTGGAGCTGCTTGATTTTTCGGTCAGGGAGACTTCATATAGAAACCAATTGGTCATCAGATTCATGGCATGCACCCATTGGGGGGAATCTCTCTCAGAGTGGTTCTCTTGGTGATAAGTGCAAAAAGAGTCGGATGCCACATTTCCTAGATCAATGTTCAGGTTGGTTGGGGGAGGTTCAACAAAGTCTTATAGGTCCTTTGGCCCTGGTTTCCCTCCCCTTCTCTTCTCTTCATGTATTTGATTTTGTTTGATAGATTTTTGACCATGCGTTGTAGGTCTTCTATTTCCCCACTTCCCTTTTCAGGAGACTATACTGTTTGTTTTCCTGGAGGTCTAGTAAGAAACAACCCTCTCCTGGGAGGAGATTGAGATTCTTTATTAACTAAAGAGACTTGGCCCTTTTTACATCCTTTCATTTGGAACTCTATCATTTTGGCTTCTTCAAAATTCTCGGCTAGGGTTAGTTTGGCAGCCCTCTTCACAAACATGGAAATGGAAGTTGGGAGAGCATTAGCATATACTTTGATTTGCAACTCCTGAGTAGGTTTAGCTTTAGGATGGAATTTGTTTAAGATGGTATTGAATCTTTGATTAAAATCTTTGAATCTTTCCTTTGAACTCATGGTGGTGGAGAACAACTTAGCCATCAGAGCTCTCGTAGTAGTTTCTTCTGCAAATTTATCTAAAAAGTCTTTTTGAAACTTCGTCCAACTAGTTATAGATCCTACAGGAAAGTTAAAATACCATGTGGAAGACAAATTCTCAAAAGTATAGGGGAAAAACCTGCAAACTACATCTTCATGTTGGACATTCATAAGTCTAATAGCTAGTATGAATTTCTTGATATGATCCTCAGGCAATCCCGAGGTCTTGGGGTCAAACTTAGGAAGTAATTTATCTAGGTGTCGGGGAAGGTTATGTACTCGTCCAGGGATAGCCAAAGCATCTCTGGCCAACCAAGGTTGATTTTTTTGCAATGGGTTTCCCCTCTCTTCATCATGGTCATTATGATCTTCCATATTTTCAGATCCTGAAAATGATAATTCTGAGTTAAACCCTTCCTCTTCCGAAAAATCATCCATCTTAGAGACGTTGTCAGCTGGCATTTCAGGGATTAGATTAAGAGGATGTTCAATTTCAGTGACTGCAAAATCTATTAGGTCTTCTACTGTGTGCAAAAAAACCTGTTCAGGGATGTCGACCACTAGTCTGCTTATTTTTTGTCTTCGAGGAAGTATCGAAGCTAAAGACAGTGCACCGCTCTATCGGGCATATGCTCTTGTGATTCTTCTGAATTGATTTAATTCCTCATGAGGAAGAGTGTAAGGTATGTTAGGGAACAAGCGTTCTTCCTTCTTCTTGGGTGCGTTACTCGTCTCAGGAGTACTCAGTGTGTGTGGGTTGTATTGGGAATGACTAGCCATGCATGTGGGATTTTTTGAATCTACAGGTTGTTTGATATATTATGTGAAATATATATTCATCCATTCATTCTTCAGTCCCTCCTTCTAGTGCCAATTCTGTTGATGGGGCCTAAATCCCTTTAACTCAACAACAAGATCCAAACCCTCCATCAAGGCCCAATTAGCCTCTACAGCGTTTAATGGTGGATTAGTTCTCCAGATCTTGCGATCCGACCGAAATAATCGATGGCCTTTACATTTCCTTGTGAAGGTTTTCTGCTACAATTCAAACATTCTCTTTTTATGTTTTCTCTTAGGTAGGATTGATATAAAATAAATTCGGTATAAACCAACTAGGTAACAAAGTGGGAACAAACTAAACTATTGGGGAAGAGGCTGAGCTTGGGATAACCCTTTACTCTAGCGTGCAGGCAATGATAGTCTACCACAGGCCTAGTACTAATACGTTTACCGTGTGAATATTCCAATTACCGACTGAGATACAAATTATCAGAAGAAAACATGCATGTGATAAATGACGACAAGTAAAATAATTCACTCAAATCTAATCATCAATCACATAATAACACAAAGATTCATTTTCATCATGAAAGAAAGAACTATATAACATTGAATCATATAACTTATCAATAGATTTAATAGCTCTTACTCGTTACTGCATCCATTCATGAGACAAAATAGGAAATAATTCTTCTCCACATCCAATCATACACGCATTTGATGAAAACATAAACTTGTCTTTGGTCCAAGAGGACTTCTCAACTAAAGGCAACTCCGAAATAGTTCTTAACAAAACCATAAATGAAATTTTCTTGCAAAAACCATTGACCTTTACTAATCGTTCGATCCTCTTATTTATAACATAGATTTAACTAAAATAACAACTAAAGTGCAGATATGTAAAACAAAATTTACCACATGGCATTCTTTCTGTCATTTTTTTGAAGAGTCATCTCAAGATATCACTTAAGAGGGTGACTCTTCTCGTACTCCGACCACTTGATGAACATATCCTCGCGGGTGTTGGCGTATGGGAATCTATAATGTTCCATTGGGGCAAAGTGAATCTCTCTGATCTCTATCACATGTGCCCGATACTTGAATATACTAGAACTTAACTATTGCAACATAACCCAAACTTTGATCGAGTGTTCCATAAACTGTCACACCTAACCTTGCACCATGTCTGTCACCTTTGCTATTTCTTCATCCCATAATGAGTCTTTCTCGGTGTGTGATTTGAATGTGTCGCACAAGTTGACAAAGTCGTCAGGCATGCCAAACTCGGGGAGTCCTATATCCTTCATCCCCTTGTTTATTTTGACCCAGCTCTTCTCGCACTTGGCCAATTTTTCCTAAATCTCCCAATGAGGCTCCCACGCCATTTTTCCCAATACTCGATTGATTTCTTGATGTGGTTGATGCTGCTTTCTCTTAACACCTAGATGTCATGCTCTTCGATGTCTTGGCCCTTTTTCACCGCGCTGATATACTCGATTATTTCCATGGCCTGTTGCGCTTTCTCATACCACCTCTCCATATCTTTGCATGTCACAAGTGCCATGAGGGTGTCTTCCTGAAGCTCGGCTATCCTTGCAGTCAATAGGTGCCGCTCATCTATGAAATTTTTGTAGGCCTCCTTGAATTCGCTCCTTAGGTACACCACATCCCGTGCGGTGTCCTGATAGTATTTCGCCAATTGGCACAAATGTTATAGTTCCTTCAGGGCAATGACCAACTCCTTTTCATCTCTTTTATCTTTGTCCAGGGTGGCATCTGTTATTTCCATCCCTGCACCGATGAGTTTGGACGTCTTAGCATGCTCTGTGTTGATTATATGTTCCTCTATAGTGATGAGGATGGAGTGATCTAAAGTGATATTCCTCTTCTTGGTGGTCCTCTATATGATAGCCTTCATTTTCCGATCATAAACTATGGCATGTATGTCGGCTACTTCGTCCACAGGTTCGGGGATTTGTTGATCTCCCCAGGTGAGTGTATTTCCCAGACTTTCGATGGTATATACTTGTTCAAGATTGGGTTCTTGAACTTCCTCGTTGTGCTTAGAAGGCTAGGCTTCTATCTGTCGCTCATTGGGGATTTGAGTACCGATTGAAATACATGCATCAGGGATATCTCGATACTTACTTGTTCATCGACCGTTGAGACACTGATTTCCTATTGTGGGGATTTTTCCTTTGGCTCGTGCTTCAGACTATCTTCTTGGGTCTCTGGTGCATCAGGCAGATGAGTGTCTAAGACACTCTCGGATTCTTGTTCTCTCTGTGGAACCTCCTGAATTTGAGTGTCAGGAATAGGGGAAGATGTCTTCTCTGGTCCCTTTTCTTCGTCGATATGCACAGGGGTCATGAGAGATACTTCTAGGATCTAATCATCGTCATATATATTTATTAGCTCACTTAAGGGGTTTGACACACTAGTCCTCTGCGATGCTTTGATAGTCCCTTGCTGAGCCGAAACACCTGTCGACGATCCGACCGGTGGCCTTGTAAACTTAGGGTCATCTAACCCAGTAATGTCATCCAGATCTATGAATTCAAGGTTGCTTGGGCCTGTCTGGCTTCTATCTGGATTGTCTTCAGTGAGCCTTATCATGTTTAGGACGTCTGGGTCATCTTGTAGCTGATCAATTATCTGTTGCACATGTTCTAACATAAGTAACCCCCTCTCCCACATGTCTTGAGCCTCAGGGGAACTTCTATCTTGCACTAGGGTTACATGGGGAATCTTTGTTATTTTGACTTCTACCTGAGGGGCTTCTTCTACTTCAGTCTCTATCAGTTCTTCCCTGGCCCTGAGGGCCCCTTGATATGATTGTTCTAGGATTGTTTCATGTTCATCCATGCTCATGGATTTGAACCTGGTCATCTTAGGTTCGACCATCCTTGCAACGACTTCATCCCAATCCTAATCATTTTTTATGAAGACCTCATCTTCGAACTTGTCGTGGGCGTAACGCCAGTAGAATGACACTTGCAATTCGTGTTTCAAGACTAGGCCCCTTGGGTAATGTTTGCAGAAATGACCGGTCTGGAATCGAAACTCCAATTGGCTTACTTCTTTCTGCTTGGCTTGAGAGGTGTCTTTTACTAGGTAGAAACCTACATGGAACCCATAAGATATAAATGCTCGCTTCTTATCTTTCACTAGAGTAGCATTGTAGCCATGTAGGATAGTTTGGTATCATATCTCCCCTACTACTAGTCGATCAGGAACATGCACAGGTAGGAGATGAGGTGCTCTAGTGGCCCTGAATACCCTAATGTAGGTATCGCGTTCGTCCAGATACCAATGGCCAAACTTTTCTATCACCTTTTTTGCCGCAACTGATAGCCTCAGAAACTCTTTCTTGAAAAGAATAAAATGAATGTGCGCAATGAATTCATCACACATAAGAGAGTGTGATTTTTTGTACCTATTCTCCCGTAAAATGTCGAAGTAAATGTGGACCGGGAGTTATGAGGCGTGCCAGCTCAAGTTCATGCCGACAAAGACATTCTTGGTGCATATGACGTCCAGTAAATACAAATCCATGTATGATACAGATTTTATGAGCAGAATGAAATGAACACAAATTATTAATAGGTGCTTATTACTAAATAACAAAGATACAGTAAAACTGGTTTTCTATTCAATAACAAAATAAGATGAAACTGTAAAATGCAGTGGAAACAAGCTTGCTGGAATGGTGGCGGCTTATCTCTAAGAAGAGATGTGAGAAGGTTACAATGAGGCTCTGAAGACCTTTTTACAATAGGCAAGAATTCCCAAAACTCTAGACATCCAAAAACCTAACCCTAGGAGATGAAGCGCCAAAAGTCATGTGGGCCATGTTTGGGTAAGTTAGTACATCAACTTCTCGGGGTCGTAACTTTTGCATACGATCTCCATTTTAGGCGTGTGATAGAACATTAGAAAGGTATTGTCGAGGAAATTCATTTCAAGGTATCAATCATGCCTTTAGATTTCATTGTCAAGATCAATCCAGAAAAACATTCATTTAGGCCCTCAAAATGGCCCTGAAAGTTAAAACTGCTAAAAATAGTAAATTGCCAAAATTGTCAGAAAACTGTTTTGAGCCAGTTGGAAAAGGTGGGTGGTCACCGATATCCATATGGATCAATACTCCCTATTTAGGAAGAAATGGTCTCTATTTCTTTGAGTTCCCCCATCAAATGAGGAAATTTCTACTGAATTTGGCCCCGAGTGAGCCACTTGCCTTGGTGCAGGAGCTGCCCTGTTTTGACGACTCGATAAAGCAAGATCCTTTGTTGTTGAGTGCCCTTGATCTGTCTATCCACAATATGATAATTAGATTCTTGTTGTATGTAGTCAGGGTTGAGCTCTGTTGGTGTCAGTTTTTTTTCTACGTCTTAGGTGTCCAATAATGGTGGGAAATAAGGGCGAAGAAGATCCACGTTGAACACTAGGTGCAGGCCAAGGAAAGGAGGAATGTTGAGCTCAGAAGAATTATCCCCCATGGCCTTGGTGATAGTGTATCTCCCATAATGGAGTGGATGAAGGTTCTTATGGGGTCCTGTAAGGCGTTCTTTTTGCAAGTGCAACCAAACTTTGTCGCCCACCTGAAACTTATGTGGCACCCGATGTCGATCATGGCGTTGTTTGTAATTGTCATTGGAATTCTATAGGATATCTTGAACCTGTTGGTGGATGTGATGGATCCGCTCAATGAACCGGGTGGCTTTGTCAGCTTCAGTTGGAGAAGGAGATGAGTCGGTCGAGGTGACCGCAAGGGGAAGTGCAACATCTATGGGAGCCAATGGTTGGAATCCCAACCCCACTTGAAAGGGGTTGTGGTTGGTTGAGCTATGAAGGGCTCGGTTGTAGTTATGATGGACATAGGGAAGGCTCTCACCCCATGTGTGAGGGTGCTTTGAATTATACATGCGAAGGATATGCACAATCATTCGATTTACAACCTCGGTTTGGCCATATGTCTAGGGGTGGAAGGCCGTGGATTTGGTGAGCTTGGTGTCTAGAAGTGACCAGAGGATCGACCAGAATGTGCTAAGAAATTGACTATCTCGATCTGAGACAATTTTTTGTGGGATTCCAAAATGTACCCAGACTCATTCAAAGAAGATCTTGACAGTGGCCTCTACTGTGATGCTCTTCTTGCAAGCAACCAGAATCGCCATCTTAGAAAAGTGATCAAGAACCACAAAAACACAGTCATTTCCCCACTTGGTGGACGGGAGGCCTGACATGTAGTCCATTGAGATGGATTCCCATGGTCTTTTAGGAGTAGGAAGAGGGGTGTACAAGCCCTATTTCTTTGTGGTCGGTTTGGCAATAGCATAGGTAGTGCAGGACCTAATATACATACTGACCTCCTGTCGAAGTTTCAGCCAGTAGAAATGTTTTTGTAGCATCACCACTATCTTTTCAACGTCGAAGTGTCCTGCCACCCGACTGTAGTGGCCTTCCCAAATCATCTTTTCTCGATCACTTGATGGAACACAAATATGGCCCAGACGACACAACAACCCATCTTGAAGATGGAAATTATCGACAATTGCGTTTGCACCCAACATTTGGTAGGTGGTGGCAAAGTCAGAGTCTGTCTCATAGATTTGGGGGCATCTAGATGTCTCATGGCCACAAGATTCTATCACCATGGTGAGTGTTGTGACTGGTGGTCTACTGAGGCAATCAATGATGCAAGTGGTGCTTCCTGTTTTATACTTAATGTTGAGGTGGAATTGCAAAAAGTATGTGGACCACTTTTGATGGCAGTCATTTTGCAATTTTCCCTGTGTCTGCATGAACTGTAGTGGCTTATGATCAGTGTGGATGACTGTCTCCTTCCCAAGAATGTAATGTCTCCATTGGTGGCATGCTTGCACAATGGAGTACATTTCTTTATCGTAATTAGGGTACTTACAGATAGTGACTAGCAATGTCTCACTATGATAGGCCATGGGGTGGCCGTTTTGAGTGAGAACAGTGCCCACAGCATAGTCTGAAGCATTTGTCTCAATCTTAAATGGATGTTGTAGGTCTAGTAGTGAAATTATTGGGGCTAAGCACAAGCATTGCTTCAAATCATCGAACGCTTGTTGTTGGGATTGACTCCACGCAAATTTAGTCTTACCACCACCCATGTTTATTTGGCTAAGGGCCCATGCAATATGGGAGAATCCCAATACGAACCTGCGGTAGAAATTGGCAAGGCCCAAGAAGCTCCGAAGCTCAGTGAGTGTTGTTGGGGCTGGCCAGTCATGGATGACTTGGATCTTGGTTGGATCCACATGTACGCCATGTTGATCAATGATGTATCCCAGGTAATGATGTATCCCAGGCATATAGCTTGTGCTGTCGTAGGGTGTGCAGAACCTGTTGAATATGCTACAAGTGTTCAGCCCAAGTCTTGATGTAAATTAGAATGTCATCTAGATACACCACTACAAAAGTATTGGTGAATGATCGCAACATATCGTCCATCATCCTCATGAAAGTGGCTGGAGCATTTTTCAAACCAAAGGGCATGACCAACCATTCAAAAAGGCCTTCCTTTGACTTGAAGGCAGTCTTCCACACATCTGTTTCTTCTATCGGGACCTGGTGGTAGCCAGAATTCAGATCAATCTTACTGAAGTATTTGCCCCCCCATGAGTTGATCAAGGAGGTCATCGATTCGGGGAATCAAGTACCGGTTTCTGACTGTGATTTTATTCAGAGCATGGTAATTAATACATTGTCACCAGGTTCCATCTTTCTTCTGTACAGCACGATTGGGCTCCCGCAAGGTGATGAGCTGGGGTGGATATGCCCCTTATAGAGCAGTTCTTGTATATGTTGCTTGATCTCCTCATTCTCTAACAAAGAGTGATGATAGACTGGCCCATTGGGAAACGATACGCTGGGGATCAGATCATTGGGGTGCTTGACCTGACAGTGCAGAGGTACCCCTGTAGGTGAAGAGAAGATATCTGAGTATTCTTCCACGACCTTATCTACTTGTTTCTGCTGTGTGGAGAGGTCGGTCATAGATACCCTAGATGTGGTTGTGATATTTCGCTTATTCTGAGAGAGAATCACGAAGAAGACAAACTTCCCCGTTTGAGAGATGAACTTCCTACATTGCTTAGAAGAGATCAAGGAAATAACACTAGGTGGGACTGCCTCGGGTATCCTGTACAATTTTCTATTCAAAGTAATAATAACAATATGAGGCCTAGACTCATATACAGCATGATGTTTCCATAAATAAGGTTGGCCCAAAAGAACATCACAAACTTTGAGAGGAGAAACATCACACAATACCTCGTATTTGAAGGGCTTGATGTCGTACGACAGTCGACACTATTGGTTGACGCGAAGATCGCTTCCTTGGCGGAGCCATCCAATGGTGTAGGGTTGTGGGTGTGGCGTTGTCGATAGGGCCAACCACTTGATGACCTCTGCTAATATGAGGTTTTTCTAGCTGCCGCTATCAATGATGAAGTGCAGCGGGGTGCCTTTTACCCACATCTATGAATAGAAGAGGCACTCTCCTTCTTCTGGCTCATCTGGTTCACCATGTTGGAGCTTGGTGGTAGCAACTATGGCACTAGGCTTCATGTCAATGATTCATATTCCCCTTTCTGGATCTGGCTCAGAGTCAGAATCCGCATCTGATTCAGAGGCTTTCACTTCGGCCACCAGCGACTACTTTGAGTGACAATCAACAATGTTATGCCAAGGTCTCTTATGGAAGTCGCACCACTTCCTGGTATCTTTATTTGTCTTTCCGGTGTCCTTATTTGCTTATGGCTTGGAGTGGTTTTCCTGATACTGTCCATCTTTGCTCTGTCCTTTGTTTGGTGGGTTAGGGCTACCCTTTCCTGGATTTTGTTGTAAGGGGTTCCCAGGCCCAAATTGTAGTGTCTTTTGTTTGAGCTTCTGCTCAATTTTGATGGCATATCGGTAGGCCATGCCCAAGGATGAGATGTCCAGAAATTTCATTTTGGTTTGGATGTATCTATGCAGAGCACTGCAATACTTGAGCACCAGATGTCTCTCTGAATCTTTGATACCCAACTTGGTGCGCAAGGTATCGAAGATATTTGTGAAATCTGGCACTACTTGATCTCTTTCTTGCTGCAGTGTGGTCCATTTGGTATACAGGTCGTCATAACTTCCGATAGGGTAGTATTGTTCCTTAATAGCATCCCTGAAGGATTCCCAGGTGGTCATGACTGAAAATAATGAGGTTTCCTCTATTTCCTTTTTCTCACAGAAAGTTTCCCACCAATATTTGACATGGGGAACGTCTTTGAGGAGTGCAAAAGTAATCTTTTCTCTATTCAAAAAGTTATGGACATAAAAATACCCTTCTAGTAGATTCAACCACTTGTCTACAACATATGCATCTATATGATCTTCAAATATAGGAATATCAAAGTTTATTTGTACCTTGAAGGGGGTGGCGTCTTCGTTCGAAGAAGATGCGTCGCCTATTGGTAGTCGCAGAAGGATTTGTGTGAAAATATCCATCATCTTGTTCCTCTGTTGCATGAGGGCTTCCTCAATCAACAGTTTGAAAGGATCTCTTGTCCCGTCATCTTTAATTTCTCCTACCATTGGAGGTCGCTTGGGCATGCGAGAGCTTCTGTCCTCAAGAGAAACAAGCTCGAGACCCAACTCTTTGTACTCCAACCTCGTTGGAGACATGCATTAAGATGACAAGGAGAAGACCACTCTACTACCATTGATTCTGATTTTAAGAGAAGAAAAAAATGAATACAAATTATTAACAGGTTCTTAACACAAAATAACAGAGATACAGTAAAACTGGTTTTCTATTCAATAACGAAATAAGCTGAAACTGTAAAATGCAGCGTAAACAAGCTTGTTGGAATGGTGGTGACTTATCTCTAAGAATAGATGTGACAGTAGCACACATTTGCAAGAAAAAGGTTACAATGAAGCTCTAAAGGCATTTTTACAATAAGAAAGAATGAAAAAAACTCTAGACATCCAAAAAGCTAACCCTGGGAGATGAAGCGCCAAAAGTCATGTGCGCCCCATTTGGGTAAGTTAGTACATCAACTTCCTGGGGTCGTAACTTTTGCATACAATCTTCATTTTAGGCGTGTGATAGCCCGTTGGAAAGGTATCATTGAGGATATTCATTTCAGGGGCTCAATCATTCCTTCAATATAATTTAAGAGATCAATCCCGAAAAACCTTCATTTAGGCCCTCAAAATGGCCCTGGAAGTTAAAACTGCTAAAAATAGAAAATTGCCAAAATTGTCAGAAAACTATTTTGAGCTAGTTGGAAAAGGTGGGTGGCCACCGATATCCATATGGATCAATGTAGAAGGATGGAGTCTCTCCTTTTTTTAGTTTCTGATCCTGTTGTATGTATATTCTCAGCTACTTTGAAATGATGGCTCCCTATTTGAAAGCTCTCCCGAAAATGGCCACAATGTAAGCTAGAGGCATCCATGCCTCTCAAAACCTGGAACAATATTTCTCTCTATACAACCGGTAGAGGAGGGCCATTAGATAGATATATGACTCCCTTAATTTGGTCGTCTGGTACCAGCTAGAGGTCCGATTGGTATATTTATTGTCTTCTCTCCACCATGAAGCCATCACCTGGCTGATGTTGTCTAACTCATAGAAATTTATGACAAAATCGGTGTTCATCCGATCCTACAGGTCTCTAAGCTTATAATAACTCTGCACCTCTACTGGAAGAAAAATCCCGACACACTCGCCATAGACATCGTTAATCAAACACTTTTGTGTGTCCGTGTGGTCGATGATCCACTTTAGGAGTTCCATGAAGGGGAACACTAGATTTTTGCTTGCCACCATGTGCAAGTATGATCTTCGAATGTTCGAAAAAACTTCATCATCGAGCTTTCTCATATCGAGTTCGTTGCATGGGATATATTCTTGGAATTCTTCCCGACTGATCTTCTTGATAATATATCCCTAGTGCGAAAGTACCACCTTAGTCCCTGTTCTTGCCTTTGTTTATCCAAAGGCCGGAGGTTGAGTGAAAATCTTCTTGGTAGATGTCCTGATGACTAGTTCCGACCTTGGAGTAAATTCTAATTGTTTTGTGGCCACTGGGTAGGATTCTTCTCCTACCTCTGGTTCCTCTAGCTTTGACACTCTTAGAGATCACCTGGTGGTTGGTTTTCTTGGAGGCATTGTTCCTGTAACCGAAACAATCCTTTAGGGCTGGCGTATAGAGATACATTGGATAAAAATGTATATACAAAGTAAAAACACAAAAAATCCAGATTGGTACATACCTGTAACGCTTGCTAAACCTTGTAGTTTGATACTCACAAGATCTTGAAATCTTTGAATTGCTCGTCTCGCTCCTCTGGATGATTTGAAACTCCTTTGCAGAATGGTCTCGTTTACAATAACTCAAGAGAATTTAAATGGGGAAAAACTTACCGTGTTGCATCGAATAATTAATTTGGGTGATGAGTGAAATTCAAATAAATCTATCGTCGTATCTATGCAAATTTAATTCATCGAGGGTTGACGGTGGAGGCGCGGAGGGTGATGTGCTATCAATAATTTCAAACGAACTTTTGACTCGTACATGAAGCAGCAACTAATGTGAGATTTGGCATTAATTAACCTCTTAAAATCTTAGAATCTAATCCTATCTAGCGCTAAAACATCCCATCCTGTCGCTTTCCTAGTGGGCGGATCAGGGATCGATAATGTGTTATGGATTTTTTCGTTGATATCCTTCTTTGAAAAACATTTGATGCCGATCGTTTTCATCATATGGTGGTGACGTGGAAAAAATGGCTTAGGACACGTGGCAATGAAGACGGGTGACTTAACTCGCGAGTATTAGTCAGAGTCGGGACTTTCTTCAAGTTGTGCATTCTTAAACTAAACTTGGGATTGTCGATGCTGAAAAGGTATCGGGGATTGGCGATCAGGGATAAACCTATCATGTATTTTCCTTTAAGTTAGCGTCTTCGAAAAATGTCTGATGCCGAAACTCTTTGGGAATCGGTGATTGGGGGAAAACTTATTAGCATGGTCACAATGCTCATCATGATTTTGTTTTCTCTGATTCCAACAAGCGGGTCGGATATTGGCTATCGACGATATCGTTTCCTTGCCTTTTAAACATTACTCCCTTCACCTTTTGTCGATGTCGAAGGGGATCAGTTGTCGGCGATCTCCGTATGTGGTACTTTTTGTGAAATAAAACTTCCTTTCACCAATACTGATGAAGATTGGCGCTCCACGATGGAGGTTTTCCGAGGGATTCCTTTTCACCCTTTAATTTCTTCCGATGTCGAATCTTGAGCGCGTCGGGTGAAGTGTTTTGGTGGGAAATTCCTTAACTATTAGGCCTTTTTTATTTATGAATTTAAACAAACCTGAATAGCTCATGAGAGTTAAGAGAACAAGCAAAATCAAAACATTTATCAAAAGAAAATCGAATTCAGATAGTGAAAAATTAAGTGGTACCCAAAAAAATGAAAATTTGACATAGGGTTTTTAAGGTGTGTTGAGTGCTCAACAAATGACGACTTAATGAGTGAAATAAGAAACTTTGTTCCTTCCACGAGCTTGACTGATGCAAAATCTAATCAGGAACTTAACTGGTTTTTATCATAGCCTCTTTTACCTTTGCATTTGGAACTTCCCTGGTTGATGCATCTAGGCTTGCCCATGGGTTTTTTTAACCTTTATTCCGCCTTCTTTTCTGTAACATTGACTCACTCCTTCTTTTGAAAAGAGTCTAGTAAAAAATTCACTAGCACTAGGAATTTTATTTACCTTCATTCATTTACTACGGTGTTGCTCCACTGCCAGCGAACGTCCATAGCCCCGACAAAGTCACCCCAATGTCACAGACCTTGCTCCGCTGCCAGTGAGTTTTCATAGCCCTAGTGGAGATATTTGTATACCCTCTCATACTATGCGCTCGTTTGATATAGTTGACTTTTATTTCGGCAGAATGCCCTGAGCGAGTGGGAGAGGAGGACGTTTGTTATTTGCAAAAATATGAGGTGGTTAAGGTGAAACTCACTAGCTCTGTCTCTGAGGTGCATGTAGTCTTTTCTAGATTTTCTTCTTTCCCTTAAGTTCTTACCAGACCACTAAGCAGACACTTCCACATTTCTCCAAGGTTGTTCATTTGCATAGGTTAGATAGAGAATCCCTTGAAACAACTGCAGGTTCATCATCGTTTCTTGTGTTTGTATGTGAGCGACGAGTTAGGAAGAGAGTTCGCTATGTCGCATGATTTTAGGTCAACCATTGTATCTCTAAACACAATATTTAAAAATTTCGAAAGCATGATCGCAAAAGCCAAAAAAAAAGGTATAAATGTAAAAGATAAATCGACGCATCAAAAAATAAACAATTTTTTGTTTTTTTTTTAAATTAATTAATGAAAATATTGTTTAAGGGATTGGCCATTTACTAGGAGAGCGTCAGATTCTCCCCTTAGATTCTGTAGTCGATATGTGCCTAACCCAATCTTCTCAGCCAGCTAGAAAGTTCTAAGCCATAGATTCTGAAACTTAGAATGTTTGCCTTTAGGCTTGTTTTCTCTGTCCCATTTTAGGACTAAGTCTCCTACTTCAAAATTCTTCTCTTTAGCTTTATGCTTGTCAAACCATATTTTAACTATCTGTTGGTGGGATATGAACTTTGATTTAGATTTCTCCCTTTCTTATTCTAACATGAGAAGGATGTCAATTATTTGTTGTAAGATTGATGAGGGCTGCCCTCTGGACCCCTGAGCAAGTTGAAGAGATGGAAGATATAACTCGTTTGGGAGAATGGCTTCCTGTCTGTATACTAGAAAGTATGGGGAATTCCCTATAGCTTCCTTGGGTGTCACTCTATCTACCAATAAAGAGTTATGGAGTATATTATGCCAATTCCTCTGGTTGTCTGCAACCATTTTCTTCAATATCCTCACTAGGTTCTTATTAGTTTATTATGCCACTATGTTTCCCCGTGGATAATAATTTTCAGAGTATCTAATTATGATTCCTTTGTCTAGGGAAAACTCTATTAATAAGGTGGAAGAAAAGTAAGCTGCATTATCAAAAACAATAACAGAAGGGACGCCGAACCTTTTGATTAGTTGTTGTTCTATGGATTGGATTACCTCCTTCTCATTTACATGAGTCAGGGGGATGGCCTCTGCCCATTTCATGAAATAATCAGTGGCAGTAAGTATGTACTTGTGTTGTTTTGAAGAGCTTGGTGTAATATCTCCTATGATATCTAACCCCCCTTGCTCAAAATGCCTAGAAACGACCACCGGTTGGAGTGGGACTACTGCTCTCTTCTCCCTCCCAAAGCTTATTTGACAAGTTTTACAGTTTCTAGTGTATGTGTGAGCGTCCTTGAACAAAGTGGACCAATAATAACGAGCTCTCAGTATATTATGAGTAGTGGTGTCTGCTACAAAATGTCCACCGACAAGGCCATCATGGAGCTCCTTTAGAACTTTATCTACATCTTCATGTTTGAGGCATCTCAAAAGTACCCCATCATAATTAACCCGGAAGAGTACCAATTTTATGAGGCGATATTGTGCAGATTTTAACCTGAGAGCTCTTCTTCCCTAGGGTTGAGGTTTTTTGGACAAGTCCCATGGTGTAGGAGATAAGTTAGTTTCTCATACCAAGACTCTTTTCCTGGGGAAATGTATGAAGCTTCACCACACCATAATGTTATTTCATTCTCCCATCCAGGGTCTTCATTTACTTGGCCTTGAGCTTCAACTACCAGTTTGCATAACCCTTGTCCTTTAATCAATTTAGCAGGTTTTATATCTAGATCAAATTCTTGGACTGCTTCCATCCAGTTCCCTCTTATTTCCCCCATCTCCTATTGAGTAAATAGGGATTGGATTGCTGGGTGAGGCACGATTAATTTGGTATGGTTCTTGAGGATGTAAGATCTAAAATGTTTTACTGCTTTATAAACTGCATAAGCATGTTTATCTATAGTAGGATAATTAAGTTTGACACCTTGGAGGTTAGTGCTCATGAATGATATTGGAGCTTTGTTTTTGTCATCATCCATCTGAGTTAATACAGCGGCTAACAATTGGTCGGAGGCAAAAGTATAGAGGAAGAAATATTTGTTGAAATCGAGACTTCTCAACACTGGGGCTTGAGAGATTGCAGTTTTAATATTGCTGAAAGCCTTCTTCCGTTCATCATCCCATTTAAACTCAGCATCCTTACGAATCATTTTTTGTAGGGGTTTGATCATTTCCGCGAAATTGGGAGTGAACTTCCTCACAAAATTGATTTTCTCGAAGAATAACTGCATAACTTTCTTGTTGTGAGGTAATGGAAGTTGAGCTATAGCCTTAATTATTTCTAGGTCTATGTGAATGCCTTCTTGAGATATGATGTGGCCTAACAATTTACCTTCCTCAACACCAAAAATAGGTTTTTTAGGGTTTAAGAATATTCTGTATTTCCTACACCTTTCAAAAATCTGGGTTAAGTGTTGGATGTGATCTTCTCTGTTCTTTGAATATAAAGTCATGTCGTCCAAGTACACTACTACACACTTGTTGATTAGTCCCCTAAATGCTATGTCCATGGCCCTCTGGAAGGTCGCTCTTGCATTGATTAACCCAAAAGGCATGTGTTTGCAAGCGAAAGTTACCCACTTGGTTTGGAAGTTAGTTTTCAAGCGGTCTTCTTCTAAAACTAGAACCTGGTTGTACCCTAAGAAACCATCTAGTAAGAAGAAAATTAGAGAGTCGGACATGGTCTGCAAGAGTTGCTCCATTGGTGGGACTGAGTAGTTGTCCTTTTCTGAAGCTCTGTTGAGATTTCTAAAATCTATGCATAGGCAAATCTCTCAAGACTTTTTCCTTACAGGGACTAGATTTGCTACCCATGCAAAGTGTCTAACCTGGAAGATAATTTTGGCATCTAACAGTTGCTTTAAATCCTGACACATGAGAGACTCCAGGGATGGGTGGTACTTCTGGAGATTCTGCTGGAAGGTTTTCACTTCAGGTTTTAATGGGATAGTTTGTTGAATGATACGGGTATCATAAGTTTTCAGATATCGGTAGGACCATGCAAAGACATCTTGATACTATCTGAAGAGTTTGAGATAGGCCTTCCTTTTCTCCTTAGATATGGTCTTGCCAAGGTTTACGTTTTTTGGGTTTTTCGAGGTTCCGAGATTTATAGTTCCATGCGTGGGACAGGAACTACCAGTCTTTGTGTTTTTTGACCCCTTAAATCTTTCCTTTAGATCAAAAAGGTTTTCTAAGTTGGCTATCCCTTTCGGTATCATGTGAGACTTCGATTTGTCATTCGGTCGATCTGTATGAAGGTTAGTTTCTGTTGATTGTTCCTGGAATACTTCATCGTCAATGGCCAAATATTTAAAATTGTCCTAATTGGTCAGAAAGTTAATAATTTGTTTGTCTCCCTCAAAAACCTTCCAATTAGAAATGTTGTTGGGCACCGAGGGTTTGTATAACAGTTCTACAATGAACCAAGAAGCTTCATGATCCTATAGAGGTGATAGCCTTGAGGCAGCGGTGGCTAGAGAGTCAACAAGAATGTTCTTTTCTCTGGGGATTGCTATGAGGTTGAAAGCTTTGAAATGTTCTATTAGCCTATGCACTTCTTGTTGGTAATTCTTTAGGTGCGGAGAGTTGCAATGTATAGTATTCCTTATCTTCTTGACAATGATTTCAGAGTCTCTGAAAACCTTCAATTCTTGGACGTTTAGGTCTATGGCTTTCTTTAACCCTTGTACTAGAGCTTCATACTCGATAGTGTTATTTGTGCATTTGAATTCTAGTCTACAAGACAGGAAATGTCTTTTTCCCTTCGGATTTATGAGGATACACCCTGCTCCTAACCCTTCTTGTGATTTAGATCCATCAAAATAGAGGGTCCAAACTTGTGGGCAACATGTATCAACTTCCCCTCTCCTATTACTTTTTTATTTTCCTTCTGTGAGTTATGTGATTTCAAACGCAGGTTATTGGCAGAAGAGAGTTTCTTCCGCCGCCGCCGACAATTCCTCTCGAAAAATCATTTCGGAGTTTTGGGTAAGAGGACATTAGATGAGAGAGGGGAGAAATTCCCGAAGTAGGAATCACAGGAATAATTGCCTAGCACATGGAAATATGTCGATGAGGGTTCGTTTAAGGTTTCTAGATGAGTAACAATATGTTTCAGATATCTTTCTGTATCAATTCTGATCATATTTTTGTGCCCTTTTAATGGCAGCCAAAGGTGAGCCTAGTCTGCACTAAAGTATCCGTTTAACTTTTCAGACCAATCTCAGCTTAATAATAACTCGTAAGATTCTAGGATATCTACTACAATGATGTCAATCACTTGCACAAATTTAGGATGTGTCGCTACTCTGATCATTACATCTTTGAGTTCTCCCATGACCTTCACCTGGGTTTTGTCTTGTTGTATTACATGTTTATCGCTTTTGTGAGGGATTGTGTTTAGTTTTTTAATTCAAATCGAGTCCCATGTGTGGCTTCCTTAAGGATTACCAAAGGTGGTGATTTCCCCAATTTCGCTTGGGTCCCACTATCTGTAGCAACTCTATCATCCTAGGACTTTCTCTCCCATCTTAGCTCCTCCTCTCCGCCACCTTGCCTCTCCTTTCGGGTCCCCACCTCTCATGCATCTTGGACAGCTGGTACTCCATGCCCTCTAACGCGTGGATCTACCTTTGGCTTCGTGGCACCTTGATCATCCCTACCCTACTTTCCCACACGCCTCGTCATTTCAACCCTTCTCTTCTGCACGTATGTTGTGCAGTCCTTCAACACTCCCTGATGTCTTCCATCACTTCCATGGAGGCATCGAATGAGCTATCCTCTACAGATGAGTATTTTGGTCTGTGGGAACTTCATTTCTCCTATTTTCTCCTGCGTGAAAGCGGTAACTCCTCAACTTATTTGTGGATTTGGCATCTTTTGCACCCTCCAAAGATGTATTCACACTTAAAAAAATATTTACAGGCCTTTTTGTATCTTCATCCCCTTCTCATCATGTGGAGGATATCCATAGCTCCTTGTTCCTACCCCTCCTGTGCAATAGAGGAGCTACAAGACCAAAATTGAGATTTGAGAGCTGTGATTAGAACCTTAGGGGAAAGAATGGGATCACAACTCCGAGAACTTCAAGTGCATAATCAAGAGCTTCGACATCATAATGCAAATCTTTAGAACCATCTGTAAACACAAGAACACAGGCACAATCAAGAGCTCATGATCGTTTTTCGTGGGGTTAATAGAAACACCGGACATATCAGTTTGCTCATACAACAATTGGGAAATCCCTTCGGTCATCCTAAACATCTTGCAATCTCAATCGAGTCGGCTGAATCAAGGCTTCCTTCAACTTTCCATTCAGAAGTTTCCAATGAATAGAACCAAGCCCCTCCAGACCCAACACCGGCACTAGCAATGCACAACCTAGAAGACAAAATTCAACCTCCAACACTAATTCAAGCAACTCTCCAAGAAGATGCAGAAACAACCAACAATTTCTAACAAGTTTCTTTTGATGATTAGTAAATTTTTGTTCATTTTATCTTCATATGTAACCATCTTTACATGGCATCCTAGCATTTCTTTTGGGAACAATTTTAAGCTCAAGAACACAACTCAAGAGACTTCTCTAGACACAATTTAATGAACTGCTATACTATTGCCCTATATGTAAAGTGCATTAGTTATTATTATTTTTTATATAAATTTCCAACTATTCTTGTTAAAAAAATATTTATGTTGATGTAAAAATAAACTATTTCTCGTTTTATTTTTTATAAAACAATATTTATATTAATATATTTATCAAATTACTTTTTCACATATATAAATATTATATAAAAATTACATAAATATTATCCACTTGATAAAATTCAAATCTTCTAAATTTTAGATAATTATTGACCAATAGCACATGATGAAAGCACCATAAACCAAATTCATGCAAAGACACGTGGAGAAACTTCTTGCATCCAATGGTTCAAAATAAAATCGATGTTAGTCCTCATTCCCACATGGAGGCCACGTCTTGGTTTGTTGTTAGAATTATCTTTTCAATTTTGTGTTGAAAATACAGTAATTCTAGATGGTCTACGGAAATTGATTGCACTTCTAGAAATCGGTAAAGACTCCGTGCCTCTAAGCACAACATCTTGATCCCCCATTTATTTTCCTTTCTAGAACGAATGAGACTGGACTCATGCGCTCTCCTATTTCTGGGCTGGGCCTCTGATTACGATCACCGTCCGTCCCACCCGGCTTTAAATATAGGCTGCAAGCACATAAGGGCAGCACTGAGTATCCGCCATATCTAAGCGTTTATTATTTATAGAATCTGAGAAGAAAGAAACTGTGTAATTTGAACGCCAACGATGGCTTCCCGTTCTCCGTGGATGGAAGTGGCTCCGCCTCCCGTGGTGTCTGTGAGAAGACGCCGGGCCGCCAGAAAATTGGAGACAATTGCAGAGGAAACAGCGACCGGGAACTTCATGGAACTCCTTTGGGCTGCTTTCAACAGCGTCTGTAACCTCCTGCGTCTGCATATTGAACATGGCTATGGCTAAGCGTAAGCCTCAGGCTTTTATTAATGTATTTCCGGATTTTTGGAGTTCAAATCCGGTCCTGAAACCTCTTGCATCTGGAATTGGTGGCCAATTTCTATTACAAATTTGGTTGACTTGTAAATAATTTTATTTTGGGGATAAAACGCCTCTTAATTTGAAGTTCTGATTGTTCTCAAGTTATGTTGGCTCTATGTATGTAAAGTTGCAGGAATGGAAATTTTGATGATGAAATTTTATTTTTAAAATTTTAATTTATTTAAAAATAACTAAAATATTTAATTTTAAAATAATAACAATTAAATGTATAAATTTATTTTAAAATAAATTTTTTCTCTATTTTTTTTCCATTTAATATTTGTATAAAAAAATTCATTATTTTGGAGATATTTGGTAAGTGTTAATCTAAGGGAGGATGCAAAGCAGTGAAAATCAATAATCGCTCCGAAGTTGTTCGGGTTTTCGCTCTTAAACATGTACCTATGTCGCCTCTCTCCCACGGCCGTGGCCATGGAGGCCGAGGGAGGGGCGCTCTCAACCCCCTCCTCCAACACTGTAACAGGGAAGGAGCATGGCTCCAACCACACCAAACGCCCAACTTTCAAACTCCCGTATGGCATGTAGAAACTGATATGGGAGGATGAAATGCCGTCAACCAAGATCAAAATGCACCTGGGAACCTGGAAAATGCATTCCACAGGTATCGATTGCTCCCAAATACACCATTAGCTCGTCGAGAATGAAGGATCAGAAACAGTGCATGCGCGATTTTGCTCTAATCGGCAAATTCCTGGGATTATGGCCCTCAGAGAAAGACCTGGTCAAATGGATTCACCATTGATGGAAACCTAAGGTCCATTATGACCTCCAACTAGGATCAAAAGGCTTGTTTACAATCATATTGCATAATCTGGAGGACGAAAATTGAATCTTCGAAGGTGGGACGTACTTCTACAACTCAACAGGCTCGTTTCTCCGCTTCTAGACGGAGAGATTCAGCCCAGAAAAGAAGACTTCTCACATGCTCCAGTCTAGTTACGACTCTACTCACTTCCACAAAAATTTTGGCTGGAGGAGATCCTTGCAGGGATTGGAAACACCATCGGTAGCTACGTCAAAGCTTCGGAGGCAACCAAACAACGAAGGTACATTGCCTATGCTTGCATATGCGTCTATTTAAATATTTCAAAGCCCCTCCCTGGAACCATTATCTTGGACTATCAAGACGAGGAATGGCCCCAAACCTTGGACTATGAGCATATCCCCTTTCGATGTCGCAAGTGTCACGAGAACGACCATCTTTTCCGAGAATTCCCTTTAAATAACACCCCGAAGACAGCGCAGGAAGATTCTGACAAAGCCAACAACAACTTCACCCAAGTCATGGGTCGACAGAAGCACCAGACAAAAAGTTGCAGGAATGACAATTTTGATGATGAAATTTTATTTTTAAAATTTTAATTTATTTAAAAATAACTAAAATATTTAATTTTTAAATAATAACAATTAAATGTATAATTTTTTCCCCTATATAATAATTCTCTTATATAACTTTGTAGTTAAAACTAACATGGTCTTTGATGAATATTGTAGTTAAATTTTCAGTAAAGTTATAGTTTATAAAATAAATATTGAAATAAATTAATAACAAGATAAATTCAATTTTGTTAGATTAATTTTTTCAATTTTTATTTTTTAATGATCCAAAAAAAATTTAATTATAAAGTTTTATCAATTAAAAAAAAAATTATTTTAAAAAAATTAATTAAAAAATAAGAAATTTATTTATTTATTTTAATAAAATTTATTCACTTCTTAAATCACTCTAAAATAATTAAAATAATATATTTTTTTTAAATTATTTCCATTTATAAAATTATATTTTGTTATCTTAAAATAATTTTTAAAAAATTAAACTTATTTATTTATTAACTCATTCTAAAATAATTAAAATAAGAAATTGAAAAATTCTCTCTAAAATTATTTGCTTAAAATTATATTTTATTATCTTAAAATAATTTAAAAAAAATAAACTTATTCACTTATTTATTATTTTAAAATAATTCTAAAAAAATTAAACTTATTCTCTTATTTATTATCTTAAAATAATTCTAAAAAAAAACTTATTCACTTAATAACTCACTCTATTATTTATTATCTTAAAATAATTCTAAAAACATTAAACTTATTCACTTATTAACTCACCCTATTGCTTATATACAAATTATATTTTATTATATTAAAATAAGCTTCCTCTCCGTATGCACACCATCTCTAGTTTATGGATGTTATCCGATGCTTAGTTTGTACCCTCCCATAACTCAAAAATGCTACCAAAGTACATGAGGCCACAATGAGACTTAAGGGAGCAATGCACGAATCATCTTTCAAGTATTATGCTAACTTGTAGGTATTCGTTGGCTCTTGCACAAACTAATTGTATAAGGTTTGTAGGGAGACACTTTCTCTCACATGAACAAGACAAATATATTAAAAATAGTAAGCAATATATTTTTTTTTAATTAACAAATAGTAATAAATAGTAAAATTAAAAAACATGAACACAACAAATTTGAGATCCGAATAATATTTAACTTTACACATGATACATATAATGCATGAGATTTGTCCATTTTAGATGGATATTCTCCGACATTGTCTAATCCCACATCTTGTAAAAACAAAAAAACATTACAAATTCAAGGATGCCATAAAATAAATAAATGACTATGGTGAATTTATCAAATGTGACACATACCTGTGTATGGGATATGCTTAATGAGCAAGCTTCCTCTACTACTGCATTAGTGGTGGAGATAGACACTGATGCATCCATGGGCATAGAGGTTCTGCTACATGGATGTAACAACTACGAAACAACCAACAATGAAATATCGATATAAATACACAAAATACAAAACAAATATATAACAACTAAGAACATAGGGATGGTTAAGATATTAACTCCTCCATGAAGCTATGATGTCCACTTGCCTCCATAGGCCCATAGCAGATATGCCCGCAGCTCGAGCATATGTAAGGCTTACATGGACGAATTCTATGACCATGTGCCCTTTCCTCATTAAACTCTGTTATGCGGGGTGAAGCTCTAACCCCTTTATCAATATCATTGGTAGTCACCTCCTGCCAAGATAATGCAACAAAGCTTCCATGTTGCACTAAACTCCGGGTCAATGACGAAATAACTCACTATACCTTCTGCAATCTCTCTGTAATAGAAGGATGTTGGGCAGGGGGTTAGGCCTTCTCTTGAGGAGACGGGGACCTAACATGGGATCGCGCCTGGCATGCTCTTGGTCCTATGCAAACCTTCGACCCACCCCCTTGAACTCACCCATGTTAAAGTAGTTGACATGGTGACCAAAAATAAATTATGCCCATAATTTTTTCAAAAAATATAAAGGCACCTCCCTGTTATTCCAGGGATGTTTATCAAAACCCATATACCACCTATCCATCCATTTTTGACTAATTTGTGGATGGATACACCAATCAATACAAATGCATTTTTTGTTCAAAGGTAGTTATTGTCCATTTCAAGGATCCCTAAAAATAGATAACAATTGTTGTTTTGAAATATTCAAGTCTCTCACTTGGTTTCTATCCAATCCAGTGCTATAGTATTCAAACATTATTTCCCTATATTCAGAAATAAAACTCAATTCCCCTTGGGAACTTGCAATGCACCTCACAATGACATTGAAAGAAGTAGACAAGGACACTCTTCTTGGTTCTCTGGTACCCCTTAATTGATCCACACGTATTCTTAATGTATCCAACCCCTCATCAATTTCAGTGTTTAGATTGGATGGTTGTGGTGGGTTGGGGTTTTGCTCTCCTTGGTCTGCTAGTGGGTGGTTTATATTGTCATCAGGTTCCATTTTGTAATATGCATTGTGGTTTAATAAGGAAATTTAATTGGCGGACTTATGACTGGGGTATTATAAACAACAATGTTATTTTATCTCAACAAAATCATTAACATAATTTTTTGTAAAACAAAGAAAAACTATGTGTTATCTTTACAATGAACTTGAAAAAAAAAACTATACAAGATTGGTGAATTGTTGAGAAATTTACATTCAAGTATTAATTATGTGTAGTGAACCTTGCTAATAATTTTTGAATGCCATTGGGATTTACATCCATAACCTATGACTAATTTTTGTTTTTTACTTTTGCAAAACCAATAAATGAAATGACAAAAAATCAACCATACCTTTCCTGTGATGGACACAGTGGCAATGAAATTCACGAGGCATGGTGTACAAATGAGCACAAAACACGCTCACAGTCCTTTAAAAATGGGCACAACATATGTTGGAACACATATATATTTCTAAACTTTAAACTTTAAATAACTTTCTTTCCCACTTAAAATAAGAATAAAGCACACTTGATTATCACTGTTGATGAAGTTTTCCATTTGATCGAACAATCATTTTTCTGGAGTTTCTTTGGAGCTGCCTGATTATTAAAAGGTCAAACCCCCAGAGAATACTTCAGAGATTCGAGCTTCGTAGTTTCGTACTTCAAGAGTTTCAACATGTCTCACCTTTAAAGTCTCGATATGCGAAAAACGTTCGACAGATCCTAGGCACCTTGTACACATATACATTCCTAAGATTTAACACATCACTATGGGAAGTGGCCCTTTGGGAAAGTGACAAAGATCTAACTTGTAAATCTACAAGATACGAAGTCTCGAAATATTAAACCTTGGTTAAATAAACTAATCTTGATTAAAGGTAATTAATAGCTTCGCATACCTGGAGTTCAGATATTCACCATCCATCGTATTCCAAATTCACAAAGCCCGAACTCCTGAAATTCTTAAGCGTTAAGAAAGGTTAATTAAAGATTAAAGACAATTAGCAAATAATTAATCCATGTGCAATTTCGTGTTTCGAAGATCATATCTCGAGCTATTTTCGGATATCCCAAGGTCCGAAAGCCCGAAAAGAATTAAGGTTAAACGCAATTAGTTAACAAGTCAAACACTATTATCTCGTGTTAATTTTTTGTGGAATCGTAGTTCAGGTAAATTCAAATTTCATCTATGCAACCTCCCAATCGAGAACCACCAAAAATTATGGAATTAATAATGGATCTACGACAATGATTTCAAATAAGATCGCAGATCACCACCTGGCTTTTTCATTAAAGTTAGCAAATACATTGTCATTGAAGGTATGCGTAAATTGATACTCTTAAGGTGAAAAAGATATTGAAGTTTGAATTCCATTTGCATTTTCACAGAACAACAAGCTTGAGCAAAATAAGAAGTTTACACATTTTTTGTAACAAGTAACAGAGTTCTAAGATCATGATATCATGGCTCCAAGGAAAACAACTAAAGTGTCTGGTGAAAGCTTGAACCCGAACACAGACGTCCTCTCAGACAATTCACCCAAAACCATAGATACAGTGACAACCTAGACACAGATATTTGATATTCTACAGTATGAATTGATCAACTGCCCAGATGATTCGAATGATGAGGAGACTAAAACACAAGCTGCAAAACTCAAATATGTTGCTCAATCAGAGCTACATAAAATAACAACACAGCCTATGCTTGTGCCTTATAATGATATGATTAGTTGGGCGTTGGCTAACATCGACATATCGACCAGGAGAATTTTCAATTCACAAAGAGTTGCAGTTGGGTCCTTCTGACCAAAGCATTTTCAGGTAATGTACAAATTGTCCCCAGTACCCAATTACATTTATAATGCCGCTTTCCTGATGGATTTTGACAAAAAAGAATGTGTGCAATATGAAAAGAACTTACCTAACCTGATCAAGGATTGGTGCTCACGTCCTGAGAAATTTAGAGCAGACACCCATGGTGTATATGTTGTTGCATCATTAGAACCGCACATGATGTATGTAGCCATGATGTTATGTAGACTTTTTGGGAAGGAAAACTCTGCTCATTTCTTATTACCATGGGTACCAATCATGCATACAAAAACAAAGGGGTATTCCTTCGATTGGGCCAAAATGTTATCGGAAAATTTGGTCAAGGAAATTACAGAATATCAGTCATTGAAATCCAAAGGGCAACCTGTCCCATTTTACATGTCGATACACTTCATGGACGTTGTTTTCTTTATGATGTCATTTACTCTGATGGGTTGGAGATGGACTCCAACCAACGCTGAACCGATACATTTCTATCACTCCAAGCTATGGGAGGATAAAGCAAAAGATTTCTTCTATGAAATCTACAACTATGTGGTGGTGCAGATGCATATCACCATATATGGTCACCCATCTCCTAGGATTTCAGACAAGATAATGGCCAACCTAGGAAAAATAGCAGATTGGTACATTGAAGAAAATTTCTCTTACATAAAGGTTTTTGGATGTTTCGTTCCTCTGCATGCCTTACCAATGTTTCTACCAGATCGATTGGTGTGCCAAGAGGTAACACATCAAACTATTCTAGGAGGAATTAGTAATGAGCTAAAGGCAACGCAAAAAAAAGTGAGGCCCACCGTTCCTTTGCAAGTTGATACTTTTTCACTGTTAGATTTCGGCCACTCAAAGGTAGTGGTCGTGACCCTAAAGGACATTAAGCTTGTAAACATTGAATTCAAGAAACATGATCCCCAGAAGATCGTGGGAAATCACATGGATTTTTACAATCTAAAGAGATATGAGCATGAAAATTCCCCACATGATGAGATATTCCGAGGAGCAATATCTTATCAGGAAGTGTTGAGGCGAGTCCATACTCTAGCTCTAGACAAATAAGCCGAGTTCTATAATTTTAAGAGACACCAAAGAAATATCCTACCTAAAGTTTTACAGGGAGAAATCCCAACATCTCCAGCCACACAGGAATTTGGGACCCATAATTTATAAACGGGGAGTTCTAGTGGACAAGGCATTCAAGAAAATTTGGTGAAAACAGAGCTTTTGACACAGAAGGCGAATACTGCACCATCAAATCAACCTGATAATCAAACGAAAACTCAAGCTAAAGTTTTGATAAAAAAGGGACAGAATGCATCGTTGTCTACACCATAAAAGCTGGCTACTAATACAAAAAGGCAACCACTAACCACCCAAATAGGCAACCCTATTATGTCTTTGACCCCTTTATAGACCAATCAGGGGAACCCAAATGCCAAAGTGGTATTTATAGAATATCTTACTCCTATTTCAGTTGAAGAAATGCCCCCTTCTGACTTCTTCTCCAACAAGAAGAGGAGGGTTGTAGTAAAAAGAGAAACACACCAAAAGGAGGGTGAAACTGTCAAAAGACACAGGGTGTTATGTGATGGACAGACATTAGAGAAGGCATAATTCTCTATGGAAGTGGCAGGCACATTTGGAGCTTTCACCACAGCAGATTAGTATTCAGTTGGGAATATGAAAGAACAACTAAAGCAGAGGGATTTGTTGGTGAAACAATTGCAAAACCAAATAAAGATTGTGGAACAGAGTGTGAGGAATGAGATGAATGAGGGTTTTGAGAATATCATAGTCTGTGATCGATAGGAAATCCAACAACTGAAAATCAGTCTTGATGAAATGCATAAAAATTCGCAGGCAAGTAGAGAATTGGCCATTCAACAGGGAAAGTTGGTCAAACAACTGGAGGCTAAAATAAACTTGACTGAGAACACATCAGTGGATATGGCTATTTTCCAAGCCAAGGCATTGGAGGCACGTGAGAAGTTGGGATCAGCCCAGCAAAACCTTTTAACAAAGGTAGAAGTTGTTCAAAACTATTATTGGGTGGGAGATCACTCTTTAAATAATATTTACATAAAGGAGAAAGAGGCCACTGCAGGTCGAGTTACATTCCAAGAGGCCGTTTTAGCAGCAAAAAAGGATGAAGTAGTCAAGGTCACTAAATTGTCCTTTTCAAATCAAACTCAAGGCAATATAATATTGAAGACCTAGGAGGCCATTCTAGTTGCAAGTAAAAGGTTAGCTAGGGAGGTGAAGAAAGCTTGTGAAGAAGCGTTTTCTTCACTCGACAAAGAGTCAATGGACATTGAAAGAGATAATATCTCTGAGGCCCTAGGGAAAATTGATATAGCAAAAAATCAACTTAGTTTCAAGACAAGCATGGAAGAAGTCTAGGCCGAAATCTTGCAATTGAAACAAATTGACATTACCCAGATTAATAAGTGGATAGTCAATCCTAGTCTACGGCTATAGTCTATATATTTAGAACCCAGGAGAATGGAGGATAGTCTACCTCACATAGAAAATAAGTTATATACTTTTGAGGTGAATGACACAATAGAACCTTCCAGGTTGGTGGTACAATTCGTAGGCAGATGTGTTCAGTGTGCAGAGAAAGGAAGAGCCAACACATCTCGAAACAAATGAGACAATGTGTGCATACCATTTACACAGATCATTATTAGAGGTGAGCTTCTTCTGAGTTGGAGGACAAGAAGAAGAAACGTCTCTTCTAACAGGCAAAGAGACAGAGAAGATGCGAATGAAACTCTTCAAATTTTACATATTGCAATATTTGTTGTTTTCTAATTATGAGAATTCCAACCGCTTAGGGTTGAGAACATTTTTATATAAATACATAGTTTGACGACTTAACAAAGGTTTCTTCTTGCCGGATGTAATAGAGAAAAATATCCTTTTGTGAGAATTAATACAAGTGTAGACTAAGATTTCAACCTTTGTGCAGTTTGAGTTATGTGTTTCTTTTGTATCTCATATTTCTAGCTTTTCTTTATGTTATTCCTTGATAAGTGAGTGGTTGCAATTTAGTACTACTACTACTATAGTCACATTTTATTGGTTGTTTGATAAGAAATCAATTTTTCCTCTGTGTTTTCTATAAGTAAATACAAAACCTGTGAGCTACTTGGATTACTGTATCTTATATCCTTTCAAGGGTGCATTCTTTATTTTCTTCTACTGTGAACAAGGTAAGATTCATCTTGTATTGATGCCTCATTTTGTTTGATAGTTTTATAAGTTTCTCCCACATCATTTGATTTTATAAATCGACTCAGACGACAAAATATGACCTATGTTTTGTTATGTCATTAATTTCATTTGAGGATTAATTCTTATATAACTAATGGAAGAAAAAACACCTTTCAAAACGTTCTTTTATATTTATGATGCATGACGTTATGCTTTAAGCCTTAGGTTTAATCTCATGAACAACAACAAAAATGTGTGTGCGCTCTTGCCAACGAACCTACGTGGCAAGTTGTAATATACCAGATATAAAAAGTATGCAGAACAGAAATAAAATGCTAGAAATGGCAGAATAACATCAATATAACCAGAACAATCACCACAATAGCACTGGAATGATATAAGAATAACAATAGAAATAACACTTTGATTCTGAAAGCAATGTTCACGAGCCTGTTCGAGGGGGCAAACTCAAGTTGAGAAGAGCTCTATTACAATAATATCCAAGCTAGGGTTCTCATACCCTCTAAATATGTCTATCAAAAGAAGCATCTAGAGGAAGATCCTTCTAGACGCAGAAGCTTCTATTAGGTCTTCTTACATTCGACTTATTCTATTTTATTGCAAGGCCTTATTAATATTGACCTTTATTACATCCAATTATATTGTTCTACCTATGTGTAGGTTAGGACCCTAACATGTCCTCCCCCTTAAAAACAACCTTGTCCTCAAGGCTTGAGATGTGGAAATTGTTGCAGAATGGTACCTAGTTCCCGAGTGGCATCTACTGGAGTTGTATCGTTCCACTGGACTAGCACTTCTTGATGGTTCTCTGACGTAGGCAATGCTCATGCTGGTCCAAAAATGCTTGTGGTTGTAGCCAAATGGATCCTTCTTCGGCTAACTCGGGAAGGTTGGTTTGAATTTGGCACTTAGTTCAAGTCACCTTCTTTAAGCATGAAACATGAAAAATAGGATGTAGCTTCGAATGACTAGCAAAGCTAACTGATAGTCCACCTATCCCACACGCTTGAGAACGGTATAAGGACCATAAAATTTGGGCGCTAGCTTCTGACAATTCTCGGCCTTGAGGGAAGTTTCCTTGTAAGGTTGCAGTCAAAGAAACACTTGATCCCCTTCTGCAAATTGACGTTCAGAGCGACCTTGATCTGCTTGTTGCTTCATGCGATTATGTGCCATGACCAAATTCTCTTTGAGGGTACAAAGAATAGCCTCTTGAACTGTAAGTGTTTGGTCAACCGCCTGGACCTTTGAGACACCAGGTAAGTATGAGAGAACTGAAGGTGGCTTTTGTCCATATATTGATTCAAAATGAGTCATCCGTGTGGTTGTATGTGTAACACACCCACTATCATAATTTTTAAAAAATTTGGATTAATCTCCCATAAGTGAGAAATCTCCAGAAGACCGGCATTTACGAAATGCCAACCCCTGGTTAAATATCGGGATTCGGGGTTTCTAATGTCAAACTCATCCTCCCCTATGACTCGCGATCCTCAGAATTCTGATGCGCTCCTCACGCATTAGCTCCCCAGGCCAATCCTATGGTTCACTGCCTTTACGACCGTGGTATTACCTCCTTTCGGGGCAACTCCTATCGGAGTTCGGGTTTTCTAATATCGCAATTCTCGAGCCCTTGCAACTCACGATTCTCCGATCCCCGATATGTCCCTAACGCATTATCCCTCTAGGCTAGTTTCGTTCTCATGTGACCTGCTACCATGTGTCCACCACTCTATAGCTACCCATCGGGGTTTCGGGGTTTATAATGTCGCGATGCACAAGCCTTCGCAAGTTCCAATTCCCCGATCACCAATGCCATTTGGCATGGACTCACGGCCAAGTTTGATCTTCCGACATCTGTCCCATGTTCTGGCGCCTTATAGCCCACACTCCTTATGATAGCGTGGAGTGACACCTGTCCTCCACTGGAGTACTATGACTAGGGGATCGTCACGTTTCGGGGTTTCGGAATTCCTCCTGTCGTGAGTTTCTTGTTATCAAGAATCTCGAATTGTCGAACCCCGATCCCTCGGGATCTTCTGACACGCATCCTCGTCATGAACGGCTCAAGTCTCATCGGGAAATCGTGTATCGCTATTTCAATATGTAACGGTTCTATACTCCCTAAATCTCCGATGGTAAAAATCTCGATGCCTCCCAAACGCTGACACATATCCTACCGAAATCAATGATTAGGATCCATTCTCGGTATTTCGAGACTTTTGATATCATGGTTGTCTTGCTCTCGGGAACTCCGATTTCTCGACTTGCTCTGGATCGCTGACATCTATCCTCCGAGGATGGACGGCTCAGATTGCATCAGGAAATCACGTATCGCGAGTTCACTCGACAAGGTTTCCTAGTATTCGAAAACTCTGAATTCCCGATTCACGACCCTTCCGGATCTACTGACATGCATCCTCCAAGAATGGACGGTTTAGATCCTATCGGGAAATCACGGATCGCGATTTCACATAACAAAGTTTCCTTGTATTCGAAAACTCTGAATCCCTGATTCACGACTCCTCATGATCCCCATCCACGTGTCCCCGTGAAGATCAACGGAGGAGACTCTTTCTCTGCACACTAGGATTTAACTCTGATGCAATTCTCGAGATCCGACGGCGGTCGGGACTATGACCTAATACCCGACGGTTCAGATCATTTCCTCGCGTGCCTACCCTTGTGCTTAACCCCTACACAGCTTCTCCAGATCCAACGGCTAACGGGTAGTTGGACCGTGATCTAACAGTCCAGGTTCGTGCTTTTGGGTCTTGGAGTTTACGATCCCAATTTCCCGTTGCCCACGATGATATAGGACAAAGGGGCAAGGTAAGTAACACCTGCGTTACTTTCGTAAATCTAATGGTCATGAATGACTATGGTTCCTCCGACGAGATCTCATCCGTCAACTGGTCACTCCTCACAACACTACTATCTTGGAACCTTAAGAGAATCGTCCCTCCTCGAGCAAGGTTAATAAGGCCTGTGTGTTCGAGTTCTTGTTCTGGGTTCTTAGTGGACCTTTCCAGGGAGGAAGTCTCTGTGAGGAGGTCCCTACCGGGGTGTTCTCGGAAGCAGATAAAAGAAGACAACTTTCCAAGGACGGCGGGGTATGATTAGGTTCATTCGTTAGTGTAAACCGAGCACGGCTTCCTCGGTGTTAAGCATATATCAACTCGTTCCTATCGAACATTATGCGATCACTATCATACTGCAAATCCTTTACAATTTCATAGTTCTGTGAAC
>JZKD02S0614634.1:194640-213304 GCA_000966675.3 Picea glauca
CCCTCATCCCACCTCCCCTCTAAGATCCTCCTCCTCCTCCTCGCTCCACACCCACCCCAAATTCTTCTGTGCTAAATGCGTAGACATAACAAAACTCTTGAAGACTATCAATTTGTTGAAAAAAGACCTGGAGGTTATTAAATTGATGAAAAAAGACTTCGAGGAGATTAAAGCGGCAACGCTCGACACATAGCAGAGGGAAGTCGACTGTTGGAGAAGAATGGACGCCCTAATGATGTTCATGTAGGATCTTCAACAAGCCATGGCAGAACGTGGGAAAGGCAAAGCACCGACGAAGCAGGTTTTCGCAAGACTGCGTATTGGTCCAAGTTTTTAGAGTTGTTATTGTGTCTTCTTGTTTTTTTATGCGAATTTCTATGCACCTCAACCCTACGTGGCCTAGTAGTCTAGTTAATTTTTAGTGGCATGACTGAAGCCATGCAATTTTTTGGACAATTGGCCAAACTAGATTTGGACATCTGGTGCAGTGGTTTTCCTTCTAGGCACTATGACCACGTGGCTAGTAGCACCACAAACATTTGTAAAAAAAAAAATTTGAAAGGAATCAATACAATACTCTAACTTACAAAAAAAAATTAAAAAATTGTATAACTTTGTAGTTAAAACTAACATGGTATTTGATGAATATTAAAGATTAATATTTTTTTTATTTTTCTTTAAGTTCTAATTTATACTTCCATTATCAATACAAATAATTGTACGACCATTATCAATATGGTATCTTTACGGTCACAGCTACGACCTCGAGTATTACATCAAATTCTAGGTGGGAACTCCACAAGATCTACTCCTCGTCATGGACATGGGCAATGATGTGGTGTGGGTACCCTGCACCACAAATTATACATGTAACGACTGCCCTGAATACAGTAGGGTGTTTCATCCAAGAAAGGCATCCTATGTTGGGCTTGTAAAGTGTGCAGATCCAAAGTGCAAAGACCTGTGTGCGAATTACGGCTGCGTTGAAATCATCCAGAACTGTTCACGGGCTTGTCCACAGTATATGCTTTTGTATGGCACGAGAAACGCGACTGGTCATCTATTGAGTGAGACCTTGACTTTGCCATTGGAAGACGGAGGAAGATGAGAAATAAATCACTTCGTAGTTGGATGTTCAGTGGTTTCGTCCGTGTATTTTGGTGTTGAAGGATTTGGCAGAGGAGGATTGTTTATGCCTTCGCAACTTGGTCCCTTTATTAGCAGTAGATTTGTGTATTTCCTTTAGATCCACCGGTTATTTGACAACAAAAAAAGAGTAGCAGGATGGTGCTCGGTGACAAGGCTGTCCCCAAGGATATCCGTTTGAATTATACTCCCTTTCTACATAATTCCAGGGCACCTTCTTACAACATATACTATTACATTGGTCTTACAGGGATCAGTTTTGGTGGAAAGCGCTTGAAGCTACCCCCTAACGTATTGGGATTTGACACCAATGGGAATGGTGGAACCATAATCGACTTGGGCTCTTCTGTCACTCTCTTTCCCGGTCATAAATAATTATACCACCATTTGTATCGCTAAAATCTACGAGGTTGCTCCAATTTGTACCGCCATTATCAATACAAATAATTGTCTGGTGAAAAAATGAATATATCAAATTAAGCAAAAAAATTAAGTTGGAGACATAATTTTTTTTATTTGGTATCAAGTTATAAGTTAAAATGCAACTTAAAGAGATCAAATCTCTTAAGCTTCTTGAGATATACATACCTTAACCCCATCTCAATTTGAACCTGTGACTTTCAAGGAGGAAACACATGTTTTTAACCATTAGGTCCATATATATATATATATATATATAATCTATTTTTAAGTTCAGACCAAGACAGAGACCAAATTGGGGTATGAGACCCCCTTTTTTGTGGATTAAAGGACCCCCTCCATGCATCGATTTGACTTTTAAAGTCCATGAAAGTGTACATACCCTACCCCTTCTGAATTTGAACCTATAGAAAATATTTATATGTAGATGTCATATTTATAATATTTATGTTAATGTAAACACACTCACAAACATAGAATGTATTGGACTTCTATTCACTTTGATACTATTTCACAATGTTCCCCTTATACCAACATTCTCAGTCGTTGTAGCCTGTGAACCCTAGTTCACCGTTGCAACTCCCTTTTCTCGCCGCCCCTTTTCCTACCTCAATGGCCTCTCAGATCCGGATCCTCCACTGGATTTCAAAGACGATGTTTTTGCCTTCAAGTCTTTAGTAGGATCCTTAGAAAACCATCCAACGAGGCCAACACATTCCCAATTCGGGAAGAAACTGGATCAAATTCCAAAAGTGGCCATTCTACGCATCGTTGCTCAAAGAAAACTATCTCTTTTTCTCTTAGAGCGCTCGTTGATCAATTCATGGGGTTATGTCTGTCTCCTCGTCAAATATATCTTTGGATTGAGCAAAACTGGCATCCTCTGATACAAGGGTGTATGAATTATTTTTTCTGCGGTAAGGGTTTCTATATTTTTTACTTTGAGTACAAAGAGGATAGAGATCTCATCTTTAGGAATGACCCTTACTTTTTCGGGCCTAGAGGTTTATACTTAAACAAATGGACACTAAACTTTGATCTAGATAATGATATCCCCTTAGCCGTCCTAGTTTGGGTGTGTCTTTCGAATTTACCCTTTCATTGTTAGGGGGATGAAGTTTTAAAAAACATTGGGGATACATTGGGGAAATTCATTGATAGAGTCGAACCCAAGTCCAGTATGTACTCTTGTGCAATGATCTGTGTGGAGGTCAAAAGGACTTTAGAATCGATAAAATTAAGGCTGGATGATTGGACTTCCATTCAAACGATGGACTATGAACAACTCTCATTCAAATGCAAGAGTTGTCATGAATATGGCCATTTTTCCAGAAATTGTTTGAATAATAAACAAAATCAGGAAACAGATGCTCTGCATCATGAAGAAGAATGATAGAAGGTAAGGAAAAAATATAATACTGAGAAATGGGTTGGTTATGTCCCTGGTTCATTAGGGGGCGCTCCCAAAGTGGGAGCCTCTTGCCAGACCCATGCAGCAACTGAAAAAACTCATCCAAAGAAACCTTCCCCCACTCTTCCACTATCATTCCCCCCTCCCCTTCCCAAAATGCTTTCAAAATTCTAGGCAAGCCCTCTTCTAGAAAATATCTGTGAAGCAATCCAGTGTTGGAACCTCTGGCTCATTCTTCCTCTTCAGCTCTAGAAAGACTAATTGAAGATTCAGGTGAAGAGCAAAGTTTTCATGAATTCAATCAAGAAGAGGATCTTCAAGAACTTAGGGAAAATCCATCCCATGAGATCCTCCCTTCGAAAACACAGTCAAATCAAGAAATGGAATAAGGGGAACTCCCTTTGGAAAAACCCAGAAAGTCTAGGCGTAGATCTAACAAAGAAGTCAGAGAAGAGGAAACATCAAAAGAGAAGGTCCCAGGAAAACGACAATCTATAGAAATCTCAATGACCACCTCAAACCACAAAGGAGGAAATAAAGGTTTAGATCTCCTGCCCCCCGGAAGTCGATCCTTTTCCACTCCTCACCAATGAATTTTCTCTCTTGGAATTGTAGGGGCTTTGGTAATAGATCCAAATCTGAAGCCCTAAAATATCTTATTGTTACAACCAAACCCTTTGTAATTCTCCTCCAAGAGACAAAAATGGAGGAATTAGTTGTATTGGAAACAAAAAAAAAAATCTTCAAAAACTACGATGGAGATGTTGTAAGCTCACACGACACCTCTGGTGGAATTTCCACTCTCCGGGATGAACAGATCTAGAAAATTGAGGTAACACAAACCAACCAACATTGACTTCTCATTGTTCTTAAAAATAAAGAATCCAACAATCTTGTTTCAGTCATCAATATCTATGTTGATAAAGTAACCTACTATAACTCCCTTTCTGCACTCAAAATTTCTTTGGATCTCTCATCATGCATAATCGGGGGTGACTTCAACACCCACCTTAACTCAGGTTAAAAAAAAGGACAAGGCATAGTTAGAGACTCTTTCTCTGAAAAACTCTATGATCTCATTTCAGACTTGGACCTCCAAGATATTAAAACTAATAAAGGGAAATACACCTAGAACAACAGATGCTCTGGTCTTAGCCACATAGCTGCCTGTATGGAGTGTTTCCTTATTAGTAACAATTTCCTCCTCTCCTCCTTCGACATCTCCCTCATTCTCCCTTCAACCATTTCTGATCATAAGCCTATCTCTTTGATTTTCAGTAAACCCAGAAACTTTGGTCCCCTTCCCTTCTGTTTTAACCCCCTCTGGATCGACAATCCCTTTGTTCCCCCTCTCATTCAGCGAGCATGGTCCTCCCCCTTTTTTGGGTCCCCTAATTACATTTGGGAAAGCAAGCTAAAAGAAGTAAAACTATCTCTCAAAGATTGGGTGAAATCCTCCTTCAGTCCTCCACATCAAGAAAGAATAGAGAAGGTCGGGATCCTTTCAGGTATTCAACAAAGAATAGAAGAAGAAGAAGTCACTAAAATTCTTTTGACACAATAAAAATTATCTTATCAACAACATCACTCCTCTATGCGTAGGGAAGAAGAGCATTGGAGACTGAAATCGAGAAGTTTGTGGTTAAAAGTAGAGGACTCAAACACTTCCTTCTTCCACAAGAAATCTCAAAATAGGAGGAAGAAAAATATAGTTACAGCTATCCTTTCAAACTCTGGGTAGCAACTGGATACCTTCAAACAAGTCAAGGAAGCAACTTCACAACACTTTGAGTCACTTTATCTACAACCTAATGAAGAAGGATCGAAGGAAGACACACAAGCATTGCTCGGTAATATCACAAACCTCATCTATGACATGACAACACCCAACTAGTGAAGGAGATATCAGAAGAGGAAATCATCAAAGCGATGTGGGAAATGGACCCAGACAAAGCCCTAGGTCCTGGCAGCTTCCCAATTAGGTTTTATCACAATTTATGGGCCATTATAAAGCGAGATCTCAAAAAAATGTTGAATTATACTCTGGAAAAACAGAAATTGGGAGGAACCACAAACTCAATCTTCTTAGCCCTCATTCCTAAAGAAAAAAATCCTTCAAACTTCTCTCTCTTTCAATCAATTTCCCTATGCAATTCTTCTTACAAAATCCTCACAAAAATCATAGGAAACTGCTTAAAACCTTTGCTCTCCAAAATTATTGCAGAAAATCAAGGAGGCTTTCTAAAAAACAAACAGATTACAGACAATATAGTCCTAGTACAAAAAGAAATCCATTCCAGTAGAAGAAATAAAGACCTGATAATTGTTATCAAACTGGATATGGAGAACTCCTTTGACTGTGTCAAAGACTCTATTTTGTTCTCAGTAATTAAAGCCTATGAGTTCTTATATGATTTTATCAATTGGATCAAGGCATGCATTGGTTCTCCTTGGATAAACACCATGTTAAATGGTCGTCCCTCCCATTTCTTCAAAGCTATTAGAGGCCTAAGACAAGGTTTCCCTCTTTCCCCCTACCTATATATCCTTTTAGTTGATTCCCTCAGTCAGAAATTGGAAGAAGAAATAAGGATTGGAAGGATTCCTAGTTTTCTTATAGCTCGGTAGGTCAAGGAATTAAATCACTCCCAATTTGTTGATGACACTCTTCTCTTGGGGGTGACTACAACAATAATTTCGAAATGTTTGCAGAAAGTTCTAGACTCCTTTCTCTCTTCTTCTCGTGGAAAACTAAATTTCTAAATGTAAGATCTATGGTTGGAATATTCTAGGACATATCAGAGATCACATCTCTAGGATCTTCGGATTTCCCTTCAATATCACTTGGACTCATTTCAAATATCTAGGAATGCCTATTTTTCTAAATTCCTATTGTTCTTTTTCGTGGCAGGACATCATTGAAAAAATCCTCTCATAAATCCAAAGCTAGGGGGGACATTGGCTTAACTCGGCCGAAAAAATGATGCTCCTCAAGTCTGTTCTCTCCTCTCTATCCATCTTTCAATGTTCCAGCCTGCTCGCCCCCAAAGGTATTCTCGAAAAAAATTCCAGAGCTCTCCAAAGTTTCCTTTGGGCTAGGGAGAAAACTAACACAAATAAATTCCATCTTCTCAAATAGAAACTTGTTTTCCAACCTTTCAACAAAGGAGGTCTATCCATCGGACACCTAAGTCTAATGAAATCATCTCTAGGAGAAAAACTTACTTGGCGTCTTATCTCAAGTCCTCCAGAATGGTGGAAATCTGCTCTTGTCGCCAAATATTTCAACTCCTCAAGACTTCGATGCTTGTATGCTTCCCCTCCCCAGCTTCCTGGCTCCCCAATTTGGTGTCTCCTGAAGCACTTCACTCATATATTCAAATCAAAACTCTCTTGGGACCCAGAAAATAAATCTCAGATAAATGTCTGGACTGACCGTATCTTGGACCTAGAACCATTAGGAAGACAAGACTCCCTCCGCCCCCTAAAATATTGGTGCTACTCCAAAGGTATTCTCCTTCTTCAATACTTATACATTTGGCCCCATGATGGCGACTGGATCAATTGGAAACCTTTGGAAACTCCTGCTCATCTTCGCCCTTTGGTCTCTGTTTTCTACAATATGTTGGTAGGTAGTGCTCCCATTAATTCTCACAAAATTGACTCCCATAGTTGGGGCCTCTTAAGCTACTTAGTTAAAGTGGGATACTCTTCCCTTCAATATTCCATTCAAGTTCCTCCAGTCTCCAGAATCTAGAAAGAGATTTGGTCAGGACCTTCTCTTCCCAAAGTAAACATCCTCTGTTGGTTGATGGTACATGGAAAAATCCTAACAGTGGAGAACTTGCAAAAACGAGGAATAACGGGTTTTTCATGATGCCCTCTCCGTCTTCCAGCCTCAGAGTCCATCCATCACCTTTTCTTGGAATGTTCTTACTCTTCTCAACTCTAGAACCTCCTTTTCCTTCCCCTCTTCCCCCAAAATTTTCCACCGGAGAATTGGAATGATTTGTTCATTTCTTGGAAACAAAGATATGATGGTAGCTTCAAAACAAAGAAATTCTTCTCTCGTTTATGGAAACAAATCCCCAAATTTGTATGTTGGGAAATCTGGCTAGCATGGAATCAAGCCATTTTCTGTGAGAAGCTCCCCCCCCCGTAGCACATATTTTCCAAAGTTTGTGGATTAATCTATAAAGTCTTCTCCTCCATATTAATTCATCTTGATCCCCCATGTTCCCTAGAACAAAGAGAAGAAGATTGGATCTCTAACATTTTGGGTCCAAATTACGCAAGAAAGTTCCCTTCCCCAATCAGGTCTACTAAGAGGCAAAAATGGTAATTACGGCTCAGGGACCCTGAATTCCTTGACTGGAAATGACAACCAACTTCACCAAGTAACCCAGGGGCAAGAGGTGTGTGGGGAATCATCATAGATTCCGATGGACAAAATATTTTGGAATACTCTTGGGGGCTGGGAAACACCACTAATAATAAAGAATAAAGCCTAGCAGTTTATATGGGGCTACGAATTGCACGATCGAGAAATATTCACGAGTTAAGTGTCCTTGGAGATTCTGAGCTAATCATTAAATAACTTCTTTGCTCTAGCAAGTCCATAAATCAAGCTCTTATCTATCTTCAATCTCGGATAAGTGCCCTAAAATATCAATTTAGTAAGATCCAATTCTTTCATATTCTTTGCTCCCAAAATCAGGGGGCTGATCAACAAGAAAAAACAGCTAAAAACAAGGAAGAAAGCCTTCTTCTCATTAATCAAATTGAATCCCATGTGTGGCTTCCTTAAGGATTTCCAAAGGTGGTGATTTCCCCAATTTCGCCTGGGTCCCATTATCTATAGCAAATTTGTTATCCTCGGACTTTCCCTCCCAACTCCGCTCCTCCTCTCCACCACCCTATCTCTCATTTTCGATCCCCACCTCTCATGCGTCTTGGACAACTGATACAACATGCCCTTTGATGTGGGGATCTACCTTTGGCTTCGTGGCACCTTGACCATCCCTACCCTCCCTTCCCAAATGCCTCTTCGCTTCAACGCTTCTCTTCTGCACGTATGCTACGCAGTCCTTCAACACTACCTGATGGCTTCCATCGCTTCCACGGAGTCATTGAATGAGCTATCCTCTATAGACAAGTACTTTGGTCAGTGGGAACTTCATTTGTCTTGTCTTCTCCTGCGTGCAAGGGGTAACTCCTTAGATTATTTGTGGATTTGGCATCGCTTGCGCCCTCTAGAGATGTATTCCCACTTCAACAAAGATTTATAGGACTTTGTGTATCTTCGTCCCCTTCTCATCATGTGGAGGATATCTAGAGATCCTTGTTCTTTCCCCTCCTTTGCTATAGAGGAGCTACGAGACCGAAATTGGGATTTGAGAACTGCGATTAGAACCTCAAGGGAAATAATGGGATTGCAATTCCGAGAACTTCAAGTGGAGAATCAAGAGCTTTGACGTCATAGTGCAAATCTTCAAAACTAGCTGCAGACATAGGAACACAGGCACAATCAAGAGCTTGCGATTGTTCTTTGTGGGGTTAATATAAACATTAGGCATATTAGTATTCTCATACAACAATTGGGAAATCCCTTGGTTGTCCTCAACATCCTGCAATCTCAATCGAGTTGGTTGAATCAAGGCTTCCTTCAAATTTCCATTCAGAAGCTTCCAATGAATAGAACCAAACCCCTCCAGACCCAATACCGACACCAACAATGCACAACCCAAAAGACATAATTCAACCTCTAGCAGCAATTCAAGCAACTCTCCAGGAAGATGCAGAAGCAACCAACAATTTCTAACAAGTTTCTTTTGATGATTAGTAATTTTTTGTTCATTTTGTCTTCACATGTATCCATATTTACATGGCATCCTAGCAGTTCTTTTGAGAGAAATTTTAAAGTCAAGAACAAAACTCAACAGACTTATGAGAGAGATCTCTAGACACACTTTAATGAACTTCCATACTATTGCCTCTATGTAAAGTGCATTAGCACATTTTTTTTTAATATAAATTTCCAATCGTTCTTGTTAAAAAAAATATTTCTGCTAATGTAAAAATAAACTATTTCTCTTTTTATTTTTTTTATAAAACAATATTATATTAATATATTTATCAAATTACTTTTTCATATGTATAAATATTATATAAAAATTACATAAATATTATCCACCTGATAAAATCCAAATCTTCTGAATTTTAGATAATTATTGACCAAGAGCACATGATGAAACCACCATAAACCAAATTCATGCAAATACATGTGGACAAACTTCTTTCATCCAATGGTTCAAAATAAAATGGATGTTAGTCCTCATTCCTCATGAGGGCCCTAAATCCTATTCTAATGTTGGTTTTCTACAAATGAAAAAGTTGAGTAAATTTTAGATTAGATTTTTTTTTAAGGCTATTGATTACTCAAAGGGTACATAATGAGACTTTAGTGATGTTTAAAGACAATTTTCAATCCAAAAGAAACAAAATAATGAATGCAAAAGAATGCAACTTTCTCTTTTGATGAAATTTATTTAGAGGAAGGAAGAGGTCTTATTCTTCTAAAATAAAAATAATTCAAATTCAAATAGAACTATCAATCACTCCAAAAGACAATTTCATACCCTAAAATTCGTGACAACCAACTCTCAAATGAAACTCTTAAAAAGATTCATAAAATGATCGAAGAGGGATGATCATAAAATGATTTTTTCCCTTTTCTCTTTTATACCATGGAAAGAAGAATGAAAAAATTCTTTAAAAGCTAAGTTCTAAAGGGTCACTTTCCCAAGAATAAGGTCCCTAGGGTTCACAAGAAAAAACCCAGGACTTGTTTTGCAAAGATCCTTGAAAAATCCACCTATAGGAGGCAATCACAACTTGATATTGGTGCAAAAAGAGACCAAAAAGTTATGTCCACACCTTCATTGTTATGTAGAAAGCTACTGGTCACTCTGTTTACAAAAGAGAGGGAGCGACTAAGTAGAAAATTTGGGAAAATTACCTAGATCTGACCCAAATATGATAGATCTAAAGGATATAACCACCTAGACAATGAGGAGGAAGAAATACAAGCAACAAAACACTTCCAAAAATAGAAAAGAACAAGCATTTTCCAAATATAAGGAAGAATCACTAGATCCTTCCCTAGTGGAGTCGCTATATCTGTTATCGAGAAATCCCCCTCACGAATAGGTGAGCACTCCCTCAGATCTGCCCTTGATATGAGACAGACTGTCAATTAGAAAAAAATATAAATTTCCTTTAGATCTAATGTAATTTATCCTAATATATGCAATGAAAAGGAAGAAAGATGGTCCTTACCTTTCACTTTGTGAATCCCAACTGATGTAGTTCCATAAATCTAGTTCCATCTCCTATCACCTACTTCCTGCACACAAGACAACAACCATACCAATCTCAAACCCTTTCAAGCAATAGGAATGTCGAGCACAACTAGATCTAACCTGATCTAATAAAGGAAGAATAAATCTACCATTGAATTGCATATAAAGTTGAATACAAATGACAATGGAGGGAAGAACCATATAGATCTATATTCATAAATGGAGAAGCATTACATCCATCAGGAATATACCTTGAGTTCTTGATTGAAGGTTCCTCATATCTCCTTGCACCAACTCCTCCTTATCCCTCACACAAGCAAGGAAAACTCTAATCTAAAGGATTGGGGCTAAAGGCTTATTGAATCACTTTGAAAATGGGTAGCATGAATTTACTAGCAAACATTCCTCCCCTATTCCCTTGGAATACCTTCCTTATATAGATTGATGGAGGAGGATAGGTGATGTATCTATACCTCTAGATCTTAATGAACTCCAAGTCCAATATGAGCTCCCAATCTCATCACATGAGATAAAAAAACTCACCCAATGTTGATATCCTTGAAACTCATCAAATTTAGAAGGTTCTAGTGGAGGTTGAACCTTGTTAGTGGTGAAACAAGCGACCAAGAAGTTGTGGCCGCACCTTGCGAGTGGTGCAAGGAGTGACTACCCTGAAAAACTCAAGAATCCAAGGCAAAAAAGGTAGGTCTCAACATGAAAACACCAATAGGTCCTCACTGATTCTCTAGGGTGGAAAATAGAGATATAACACCTCTGCTAAACCTTTCATTGTCTCCACTCTCGCAAGAATTCTTATTGTACCAAGGTACCCTATATCCCTAAAAGAGTAGTTGTCTTCATAATATGATCCAAGATCATTCCCTATTGCTTCAAACACATCCTCATATCATAACACTAGTAGAAGACCCATAATTCAAACCCAAACTGGAAGGATATCAACACGACTAGTTATGGCATCAAAATCCACATGCCATTTTTTCGTAAATAAATTTTGAGAACCCCACTTCCACCGACTGTGTAGTATTTTGTTTACTTCTACCACCATTTTGAAGACTCGTTCTAGAGATACATTTTTCAACGTCATAATGTAGGGAGGGAATCCAACCAAAGGTTCTAAATTCACTTTGGTCCAATCCTTAAGACAACCATCAATGATTGTTCTACTGGGAAAATGGCCTACAACTGTTCGTTCTTCCAGTTCTAAGACATTGTTGAGCCTGGTTTTGGTCCCTAGGTTTAGGCTTACCGTCTCCATTTATGTTATGCATTTCCACCTTTTAGTTCTCCTTTCCCCTTGTATAAAAGAATGCATTTCCACAATTTGGCCCCCGACCATATTAATCAATATGGGATCTTTGCCCCAATCATATCGGCTCACTAGCCTAATTCACATTTATACAATTACATCACACTTTGCAAGAACTAAAATTGGAGATGTTACACACCATCTCTAGCTTATTGATGTTATCTGATCCTCAACATTGGCATTGAGTTCATACCTCTTATAACTGAAAAATCCTACCAAAAATCATGAAGTCACAAGGAGAACTGAGGGAGTAGTATAGGAATTATATTTCAAGCATTATCTGCTAACTTGTAAGTAGTCTCTAAATCTGTCGCAAACTTGTTCATGCAAGGATTGCAAGGAGAAACCTTCTCTCACATGCATATGGCATATCTTGTCCTTCTCCATCAATTTGATGCCATGGCATGAACTAAATAAATTTGTAGAGGATAGAGGACCTCATAATTTGTTTGTTATGGAGTAGATGCATCTTTTAGAAACAAAATAGTACATGCGGATCATAAATTAGCTAATTGACCCTCAATGAAAAGAATTAGGGAAGGTTAGTGTTGTCAGAAATCTAAGAAATTTGAGAAAGAGAATTTAATATCACCAACACTAAAGCCCATGGAGATGGTATGCTCCTTTACATAGAGATAAGTCACCTACTCCCTTCTCAAGAGAGTATTGTGCTCAATTATATCTATTTCATCTTTCCTATGCAATGCATTTTTGAAGCTTTAGTTGTTAGTGACATTCACTTGTTTGCACAAATTTAGCAGCACTGAGTATCTGCTATATCTAAGCGTTTATTGTTTATAGAATCTGAGAAGAAAGAAACTGTGTAATTTGAACAACAACAATGGTTGTCGGTTCTCCGTGGATGGAAGTGGCTCTGCCTCCTGTGGTGTGAGCAGACGTCGAGCCACCAGAAAATTGGAGACGATTGCAGATGGAAATCCTTAGGGTAGTTATCAACAACGTGTGTAACCTCCTGCATCTGCATATTGAACATGGTTATGGCTAATCACAAGCCTCAGGCTTTTGATAAATGTATTTTCATATTTTTTAAAGTTCAAATCCGGTCATGAAACCGCTGGCATCTGGAATTGGTGGCCAATTTCTATTACAAATCTGTTTGATTTGTAAATAATTTTATTTTGGGGATAAAATAAAATTTATTGATGGCCAATTATATTTTTGGGATAAAATAATTTTATTGGTGGCCAATTTCTATTACAAATCTTTTTTGTTTTTCCTCCACTCATGGGTAATCATTTTGGATATTTAGAGATTGGATCACAAGTTATATTTAGAGATTGGATCACAAGTTTGAAAGGGATAATCTCATTTCCTTCAAATAAAATCAGATTTATAAAATCAGTTTTCTAGCAAGCCATACTCCCTAAGTTATGTTGAGGGGGAGGGATATGAACTTCTTTCTATCTTTTTTTAAATACCAAGATCTGAAATCTCTTCTATATCTCCTTCTTCCTAAACATTTTGTATCTCTATCATGTTTTCCACTTACTTTCAAACCTTTCTTGTAAAATGGAGAGGTCACAATAAGATGTTCTATGGTTTCATCTACTTGTTTGCATAGACTTCACCAACTTGGGCCATTAATTTTTATTTTCTTTTGAAGAACCTCTGATACAACAACCTTACTTTTTAATATTAACTGCATGAAGATTTTAATTTTGGAAGGACACCTAAATTTCCAGATGGTTCTCCACCACCAATCCCGCTATCCCTCCAATCCTTCCTCTTCAATTTCTCTATAACCTAGTGTAGGTACATAAGTTCGAGAGGGATTCAAGGACCATAAAACCTAACCATATTATCCTTGTATTTTAACATAGTTGGATTTTAGAACCTATGCATAACCCTTGTAGGCTTCAACAAAGTATTCTCTTAGACCCATCTCCGCAAAAATTTATTGTCTATCCAAGGGTCAAGCCCAATTTTAACTTTATCACCTTTTCCCACCTTCCAAATCATTGAATTTCTTGCCAAAAGAAAGGCTGAATTCACAACTTTCCAAATGATTGAGGCATTATGTATTTGTTTTCTGGGTTCCTTACCCAATCCTCTACGATATTTGTGGAAATATACTTTTCTATGATTACTTGGACCCACAACCATTTTCCTTGTAAGAACCTCCACATATTTTTTGCAGATAGAGTTTTGGAGAAGAGAAAGACATTTTTTAGAACCCATCCTCCAGTTTCTTTTGGAACAACCAATTTTTTCCATGATGCCAGTACAAGTCCTTTATTTTTTTGGTCTCTTGACGAGATAAATTTGTAGCACATTTTTCTTAATTATCTCCAACACATCTTTTATAACCAAAGCTAGTGAAATCCAATATAATGGTATTACTTCTAGTACTTTCATAAAAGTACTAGTCTGCCTTCTTGAGAGAACCATCGATTGCACCAGGTGTTTAGTCTCTTTTCCACTTTGGTAATCAACCATATTTCAAATCACTTTTTTTATACATGTTGTGTTTTAATTGGAACTCCAAATACTTTAAACCCTTGGTCTAAATCAATTTCCTTATAGGGGAATAAAGGGGAGAAATATTCTTATTGTTGTTAAGTGATACCCCACATGGAAGTAGTGGATTTATCAATATTTATATTCATCCTTGCAGCTTTACAAAATAAATCCAAAATATTTTTGAATTTTTCAACTATCCTTCTAGTACCTTCACAGAAAATCAGAATTTCATCCACAAACAAGAGGTGTGTAATATTACATGATGGAGCAATGCATATCCCTTTGAAGCTACCATTTTCTATAGCCTCTTTTATTAACCTAATTATTCCTTCAACTCTTCGAAGGAAGAGGAGAGGGGAAAGGGGGAATCTATGCCTAAGACCCCTGCCTTGTTTGAAGAAGGGGGATGTAGCCCCATTGATTAACATGGAAAAGGACATAGAGGGAATGAAACCCATCATCCAAACCACAAATCAATGACATAAACCCAAGTGAAAAAGGATCAATCTCAGGCAAAGCCAACTTAGCCTATCATAAGATTTAGAGAGGTCCACTTTGATGACCAATGATCTTTGAATTTTGATATTGATCTAGTGTAAGATTTTCTATCCTATCCCAACTACCTAATGGATATGTCTTCCCTCTAAAAACCCAAACCACTCTCCAGATATCTTAATTGATAATACCTTTTTAAGTCTTCTCACAATAACTTTTGAGATAATTTAGTAGATACAATTTCGTAAGGATATTGTTCTAAATTTTTCAAAAGATGTTAGATTATCCTCTTTAGGAATTAGAGCTATAAAAGTATTGTTAAAGGCTCCTAGCATTTTTCTAGTGGTTCTAGTGGCCTCTGCGAGCCTTCTTAGACCTTCTTTTATGAATTCATAACATCCTAAAAAGAATTCCACGAGGTGGCCATTAGGCCCTCGAATTTTATCTCTTTGGAATCTTTGTAAAGTTTGTTGTAGTTCCTATTTCCCACTTCCAGGTTGTCCTCCTAGTTGAAAAAGTTGGGGAATGAGTTGGATAACTTTATTACTTCAGAAATAGTGGCCCAAGAGTCCTTAAAAATGTTTGAGAAACAATTGACTCCTTCATATGCAATATCCTTAAAATTCGTTTCCCAACTTTTGTTCCTTTGCCAAATTTCCAAACATAGTTAATGTTTTTTGTATTGTTTGCATATCTATGAAAGAATTTTATATTTTCATCACCTGCTTGTAGCCATATGGCATTGTTCTTAATCTTTCATTCTTTCGCTTAATTCTTCAACAATATGTTCCTCTCTCTTTTTTTTTTTACTTTAGGAGCTTCACCTCCATATTATGAGTCTCATTCAAATAACCAAAACCTTCTATGTTATAAAGTGTCTCAAAAACTTCTTCCACTTCTTTGAGAAGCTTGCCATCTTCTAGTTTTTTATCCTTTTCCCACTGGGTTGCTATCTTATTTTCCTCTTTCAATTTTTTTTGAAATTATGTAAGTGTAGATTCTCTTGACATCACATTATAGGGTTTCCAACAATCTTTTATCTTATTTAAAAAATCCTCCATCTTCAACTATTTTGGATTTAGTTTGAAAGGAATTGCTAGATTTTTTCGAACATAAGATACTTCTAATACAACTGGACTGTTTTCAGATTCTCCTCTTGAGGTGAACCATTGTTTTACTCGAGAAACTTTGTCTAGAAAACCTTCAAAGATTAAGGACCAGTCTAGCCTCTTGGAAATTATGTCATCCAGCATTCTCTTATTTGTCTAGGTAGGAGATAGTTTTGTTGGTTCAATGTCCAACAAGCCCACTTCCTTGAGTTTTCTTAAAAACTAGTATGAAAAACAATCCATTTGAGTTGCAGGTCCCCATATTTCAGAGGCTCTTAATGTGAATTTTAGTTCTCCCCCTATCACCACAAGACCATTCTAGAGTACATTCCAATTTGAAGAACTTATTCCAATACCCCACCCTATTTGAATATGGAACATATAAATTAATGAACATAGATTTATTTCCCCATATCAAGAGAGAAAAGGGATACCCCTAGACCCATAGGAAAATCTCAGGAGTTAATAAGGCTGTAGGATAGTAAGGATGTAGGAGTACCTCTACCATCGAGTTATGTTCCCACTAGATCTCCCAATAGCATATAGTTCCTGAGTTATTTTCTCTTCAATAGTCATAATTTCTTGATGTAGGATAACAAAAGGTTTTAAGGATTCTATTAGCCTCTTGATGACTAGTTTATTTGAGGGATTGACTAACCCTCAACATTTTAGTGTCAGAAATATCATTTTAGACCCTCACTAGGGGCATTTTCTCTAAGGGAACCTATCAATAATAACTATTTTCCACATTTGACCTCTAAATATGCTTGTTTCTATGTCATGGACATGTGAGGATTACTCTCTCTTTGGTTTGGTTTTGACCTTTTTCATCAAGGAACCCTAACCCCCTTGCCACCTTCTTAGGGAGTGGAATCTTAAGAGGTCACTTGTGCCTTTGTTCATTTCTTAGGGGAAGCACATGTACCTACTTGGATATTATCATCTACTAGAGGTATTTCAATTGGAGATAAATGAATGAGAGTCAGGGAGGAAGGATTTTTGATGTTTGATATACTAGGAAATAATTAATTGATATATTCCAAAACTTTACTTTCTACCTCTAGCACCTAAGATCCAAAAACTATTTTTTCAAAGGACTTTCTTTTGTATGGGGAAGTTAATTGTGATAACTTACCCACATAAGGTTTGCATACTTTGTTGTCACTATCAACATCCATTCTTTGATCCTCATGATGACTTGAGGTCGAAGGCTATTCTTTTGGTTCTAGTGGGATAATCAAAGGTTGTTCACTAGGTCTCTTGTCCCTTGTATCCTCCTAGTCCTCTTCGAATGAGAGGGATTTCCATCAGTTCCACCCCCAACATTTTTCATTGAATTTTTTTGACCCACACCTTTCTTTGATATGGTTATGAATAATCCATTGCTAAATGCCGCTGTGGAAGTGCCCTCAACTAAAGGGTATTCCTTCACAGTCAAAGGTTAGCTGGTATTGGTATACACTTTTCTTAATGACCATTTACACAATAGGAATGCTAGAAACAAGTGGAAACCCACTTCCAATAGTAAAATAAAAGAATTCCCCCCCAACATATAGAAATCCAGATGTGGACACTTGCGACGATGCAATGGGATTAATAATTTTGGGTATATTCATTGAATAAAATTATTTAATTAGAGACATATCCCAAATGGAATAGCTGGGTGTACTAGTCATGGTAGTCGAAGAAACTATCCCACTAATGTATTGTAAGGAAGGAGTTAAAGAGACTTATACTGTAACACTAGGTGATGAAGGAATAGGTTCTCCCATACTTGATAAATGTTAGGTAGCTAGAGAGGTAGTGGAGGTCATTGAATGTAAGGTGGACTAGGTCCACTATATTATTAAATAAGGCCCACTATGGTAGTTAGATATAATAAATGGGTAGTTATATATAATAAATGTAAGAGGATTTCTTAGAAGGTTATGCTTCTAGAAGATTCCTCCTCTAGAATGTTCTTAGGTGATGGTAGAACTATATAAAGGTGTTAAAACAATGTAATGGGATATGAAGAGAAATATTGTGTTTGGATTTGAAGTTCATTAGGAGGTTGCCCCCTCGAAGAGACAAGTGAACAAGACATGATCCCTTCCATAATATGATCCATTGTATGGTGTTGCCCTATCTTAAGGGTTTTCTATAATAAAAGTGTGGTTCTTCTATATTGTTCTTTGAATATTTGTGGAGTTTATGTATGAAAGTATTTGGTTCTTAACAAGTTGTATCTGAGCACTTTCCTTGGTTGGAAGTGTGGGAAAATATTTTTATTTTTTGCAGATTTATTTTTTCGGAAAAAAAGAGGGCCACAACATTCCAGATGATTTATATAGGTTTTGGTGCAAAATTTTCAAAAAATGGTTGTAGATATGAGTTCCTCTCAGAAAAACACCCAAGTTAGAATAAAAATTATCCGAAACGGAGTTCGAGAAGTCAAGTTATTTGCATTTTAAAATCTGCAATTTTGTTTTCCGTAGATAACCGTGTGATTTTTCTGATTTATGTAGCATTTGAGGCTGAATTTTTCAAAACCAATTTCTGATATGATTTCCTCTCACAATTTCACCCAATTTCAAAAAACAAAATCGTCCAAATCAGAGCTTTGGAAGTGAAGATATCACTGATTTAAAATCAACTATTTTTGGGGGTTTTCATGATGGCGATGGGACTGCAGAGTTCATAAATTTTCATAGGGTTCTTAGATTGCTACCGGATCAATCCCATTGGATAAATTATTTTAAGAGATTTCTTTTGGTATATTTTATGTGGTGTTTCCAATGGCTATTTCCTCTCAAATCCTCGAAGAAATTCTACATATGACTGAAGCATTCAAAGCCCAATTGTATGACACATTGCATGACTTTGTAGATGGCCTCACATTGCATGACCTTGCAGATGACCTCAAGGATAGTTT
>JZKD02S0614634.1:217026-239005 GCA_000966675.3 Picea glauca
TCTCTCTCTCTCTCTCTCTCTCTCTCTCTCTCTCTTTGGGTTTCACCACATTGGGGTTTTCCCTAGCTAGTTGCCTAAATTTCTGAGTATTACATGGATGTGTGATTGTTTTTCATTTTGTTTATTTCGCTGCAAAAGTGCTTGGCAATGTGTATTTATTCTTATAATATTTTCTCAATGTGGGTTTATACATTTCAGAGTTCATAGATGACAGTTCTATCTAGGTTGCTAAGTATATGACAAAATTTAGTGCATGCTAATTTTGTCATTCAATTTCTACAATTCTAGTGCAACCTTGTGCTTGACTTCTGTGTTGGAGAAGATTTTCCTACAAGTGCTCCTTGGTACTAATGAATTTAGCTCTCACTAGTGAATCCTATTTTCAGTTTTAATGGCCTTGGAGATTTTACTCCCCGACCCTACATGAAGGCCTTATATCCTATTCTAATGTTGGTTTTCTACAAATGAAAAAGTCGAGTGAATTTTATATTAGAATTTTTTTAAGGATATTGATTACTCAAAGGGTATAGAATGGGACTTTAGTGACATTTAAAGACACTTTCCAATCCAAAAGAAACAAAATAATGAATACAAAAGAATGCAACTTTCTCTTTTAATGAAATTTGTCTAGAGGAAGGAATGAGTCTTATTATTCTCAAATAACAATAATTCAAATCCAAATAGGACTATTAATCACTCCAAAAGACAATTTCAGACCCATAAATTCGTGACAACCAACACACCAATGAAACTCTTAAAAAGAGTCGTAAAATGCTCCCAGAGGGATGATCATAAAATAAAATTTTCCTTTTTCTCTTTTATACCATGGAAAGAAGAATGAAAAATTCCTTAAAAAACTAAGTTCTAAAGGGTCTATTTCCAAAGAAGAGGGTCCCTAGGGTTAATAAGAAAAAACCCAGGAATTTTTTTGCAAAGATCCTTGAAAAATCCACATATAGTAGGCAGTCACAACCTGATAATTGTGCAAAAAGTGACCAAAAGGTTATGGTTGCACCTTGATAGTTATGTAGAAAGCGACTAGTCACTCTGTTTACCAAATAGAGGGAGTGACTAAGTAGAAAAATTGGGAAAAATACCTATAATTGATCCAAATATGATAGATCTAAGGGATCTAACCACCTAGACAATGAGGAGGACAAATAAGAAAAAAAAACACTTCCAAAAATAGAAAAGAGCAAGGTTTTTCCAAATATAAGGAAGAATCACTAGATCCTTCCCTATTGGAGTCGCTAGTTCTATTATCGAGAAACCCCCCCACGGATAGGTGAGAACTCCCTTGGATTTTCCCTTGATTTGAGACAAACTACCAAATAGACAACAATATATGCAATGAAAATGAAGAAATATGGTCCTTACCTTTCACCTTGCGGTTGTCCTTACGAATCCCAACTGAAGTAGTTCCAAAATCCTAGTTCGATAAACTCCTAACACCTACTTACTACACACAAGAGTGACAACCAAACCAATCTCAAACCATTTCATGCAGTAGGAATGTCAAGCACAACTAGACCTAACATTATCTACTCAAGGAAGAACAAATTTACCATTGAATTGCATCCAAGTTGAATACAAATGATAATGGAGGGAAAATCCATATAGATCTATATTCATAAATGGAGAAACATTACATCCATCAGGAATATACCTTGAGCTCTTGATTAAAGGTTCCTCATAGAACCTTGCTCCAACTCCTCCTTATCCATCACACAAGTAAGGACAACTATGATCTAAAGGCTCATGTATGAAGGCTTGTTGAATCACTTTGAAAATAGGTAGCATGAATTTACTATCAAATATTCCTCCCCTTTTCCCTTGGAATACCTTCCTTATATAGATTGATGGAGGAGGATAGGGGATGCATCTATACCTCTAGAACTCAGTGAACTTTGAGTCCAATATGAACTCTTAAGCTTATCACGTGAGATAAACAACTCACCCAATTCTTATCTCCTGGAAACTTATCAAATTTAGAAGGTTCTAGGGAAGGTTGAACCTTGTTAGTGGTGAAACAAGTGACCAAAATGTCGTGGTCACACCTTATCGATGGTGCAAGGAGTGACTTTCTGAAAAAACTCAAGAATCCAAGGAAGAAAAGGTAGGTCTCAGCATGAAAACACCAATAGGTCCTCACTGAGTCTCTAGGGTGGAAAATAGAGCTATAACACCTCTACTAAACCTTTCCTTGTCTCTGCTCTCGCAATAATTCTTGTTTTACCAAGGTACCATGTATCCCTAAAAGAGTATTTGTTTTCATAATATGAGCCAAGATCATCTTGTATTGCTTCAAACATAGCCTCATACTATTAATAAGGCCATAGGTAGAATAATATATTTCCATGTAATAAAGGCCAATATTAATAAGGCCTAGCAATAAGGAAGAGTAAGTCAAATATAAGAAGACCTAATAGAAGCTTCCGCTTCTAGAAGGATATTCCTCTAGATTGTTCTTTTATATAGACATATTTAGTATAAATAGGAGTAGAGAGTATGAGAAGTTTTGTCTTGGATATTTTTGTAATAGAGCTTTTCTCTACTAGAGGTTTCCCCCTCGAAGAGGCAAGTGAACATTGCTATCATTAATCAAGGTTCTCTTTCTAGTGTTATTATGGTATTATTCTAGTATTGGTCTGGTTATATCATTGTTTTTCTGCCATTTCTAGCTAAAATATTTATGTTCTACATATTATTTTATATATGAAATACTATAAGTGGTATCAGAGCACTTTCCTTGGAAGAAAATTGTGGGTTAATTTTTTTTCAGGGTAGAGACATATTCCAACGTCTTAAATCATAGAGATCTGTCATTACACACATAAACCCACGGTCAGGAAGTCATACACGTAAGAAATACAAGTGGTACTTAAACGCACATTTGTTGGCCACCCTTGTAACCCTTGTTGGTACCCCTTTGAGTGGTAGCGTATCAGACAACACTTATATATAGATCAACCTAGATATCCTAAATCCCTCCATAGATAAATCGATCAACCACTTGATTGCTATAGTGCCATCGAGAACAACACTTGGGAAGATACTCTCTAGTACTTGGGTAGTCAGGTAGTATGGATAAGAGCACGATCTAGCCTCCTTAGTTGGTGCCTTGAGAGATTGGGTCGAGTACTACTGTTGGACCCCACACGTATATCATAGAGCTATAACATAGGGAAAACCCTTGTCTGTAGATACCTTGCATACCCTAACCCTTTGGACAAAAACAAAAACAAAATAGACAAGATCTATTTCCATGCAACTATGCCTCCTACATTTGGGTTGCAAAATTACTACACATTTCCTCCTATTAATAGTTTGGGAATTTCAACACTGCAATATTCTTTAGATTGTATTATAACTATGCAGAAGTAAAGAACAATTCTGGATCCTGTTGGCACCATTATTTGTGCCTTATCTCGTTGGATTCCTCTCTTCTCTCTTATCGCAGTCATATGTATCATTTTTCAACAAAAAAAAATTCCTGTGGCCCCGACCCCCTTCCAACACCCTTATTTGGGCCTTACCCCATTGGATTCCCCTCGCCACACTGATCATCATGATACACTTCACCCATAACCCATTTTATGTGTGGTCCCACCTGTCCCTTTTAGTTTTCCTTCTTCATCATGGCCCACACCCATAGCCAAGACTTGGAAGCTAGCTTTTATACCTTGACCTATAATGTTACAGAAACCCAACAAGAAATGAAGTAGCTTAGTGCCAATTTTGTCACAATCAATAAAAACATGGATTCTTCCATCGATGCCAAAATGGAAACCATCAAACATGACGTTGCTACCCAGATTGCATCCTTCACTACAATGATCTGTGCCAAGCTAAATATCCCTATAGATCTTCCTCTTGTGAACCACCTTTTCACTCTAAAGGTGAAACTTCCTCTAATTCTCAGACTTTTCAACCTCGTCACTTTCAGTGTGACCTCTACCTTCTGCTTGTGGATGTGAAAAAATTTCATGGCTTGGATCCCACTGGTTGGGTAACTCAAATGGAACATTATTTCTCTTTGTATGGCATTACTGATGAGTTGGCCAAACTACGATATGGTGTTCTCCATCTAGATCAAGAACGTTGGCAATGCTGGACATGGAGAAAAAATGTTTGCCAAGGGTATGTGGCTTGGACACACTTTGTGGTAGAGATTTATGAATTCTTTGACACTGACACCAACCATTTAGGTCACTTTACAAAGTTGAAACAATATGACACAGTGGAATAATTTATAGCTTCTTTTGAGTGAATGGATTTCCATACAGAGGGCATGTATGATGCTTCTTTCTGAGAATGTTTTATCAATGGAATCAAGGATGAGATTCGTGCCCATGTCCTCATGGATCGACCTCAGAGTTGGGCGAAAGCTACTCAACGAGATAAGGAAGAACAATAATTTGTCTCTTCTCAAACCCTAAAACCCTCCTTTATTCATAACCCTAAACTAGTCACTCCCATTCCACCTACTCCACTAAAGATCTAGAAATTGACCAGGGAAGAAATGAATAAAATCCAACTCAAAGGCCTTTGTTATAATTGTGATGACAAATATTTTCCTAGGAACAAGTGTAAGGAACAAAATATTTTTATGGCCATATCCAAGGGTGTCTCAAAAGATGATGTCGAGGTTTCCCCTGTGGTTGAGTCACCTGAGCCCACTGATATGACCCCACCCTTCGACCCTCCTGAAGTTGAACCAATCATTTCCTTGAATTCTCTCACTGGGTTCTCTGCTCCCCAAACCCTCAAGCTAATTGGTTACATTAAGCATAGGAGGGTCATCATCCTTGTTGGTAGTGGAAGCATATATTTTTTAGCCTTGTACAATATTTACTGCAAATAGATTTTCAGTAAAAGAACAAAAAAGATACAATGGAAAATACAAACATTACACAGAGATTTTTCTCTTGGAAACCCAAACCAGGAAAACCAACATATTCTATATCCATTCATAGTGTTACATTGTTTACAATACAATATACATATAGGAGCCAACGACATCCAAAACCCTAACCCAATGACTTGGATTAGTCAACAACCCTAATTCCTTAACCAAAAATAGAAAACCATCAACAAAGAAACCATGTTCTGAAAAACCACCTAAATATGTGACATGTTTCCCGAGGCAGAATTTTTTTTCTCAGGGGTGTTGCCCCCAGACCCCCGCGTGGGGGGAGAAATCCCCCTGCACCCCCCTCAAACCCCCCTATGTGCCCAGCGCAATGAAAACACTAATAGTCGTGCAAATAATAAAACAAATACCCAACATTCTCCCACTTCTTTTTTTCTTTTCATATAGGGGGTTACAGGGTTACATAGTCAACAATCCAGGGAAATAATACCCATGGATCCTCTACACCAAGATAACTTCTCAGTGCTCACAGATGTTTTTAATGAATCTATAACATTATTCAAAGTGTCCACCTTCATCAACAATACTTTATTTTCTTCAATCATGTCTCTCACAAAGTGATAATGAATATGCTTTGTCTTTGAATGATAAGTCGGGTTCTTCGCCAGAAAAAATGCACTCTGACTGTCACAATATATCCTTACAACATGTTGTACCAACCCAATACTTGAACACAATCTTTGTAACCATACTTCTTCCTTACTTGCATGATTGGCTGCCATATATTCAACTTCTGTAGTTGAAAGTGCCACTACAACCTGTCTTTTGATCATCCAAATTATTTCTCCTCCAAACAGGTTAAACACATACCCACTTGTAGATCTCCTATGATCCAAATCTCCGGCCCAGTATGCATCCAAAAAATCCATGTATATCCACCACTTTGTCCACTCCCAGTCTTCCTTCGTAGCACAATCCATAGCTAGCAGTGCCACGCAAATACCTAGAAACCCTTTTAAGTGTTATCTAATGCTTCTTCCCTGGTTTTGACATATACCTGCTCAAAACTCCTACTGCATGTGAAATGTCCAGTCTATTACAGACTATTTCATACATCAAACTACCAAATGCACTCGCATATGTAACATGAAACATGTCCTCCTCCTCTTCCTGTGTCTTGGAACATTGATCCACAAATAAGTTTACACCAACAAGAATAAGAACCTTGACCGGTTTACATTCTTGCATAGTAAACCTATGCAATATTGTCTCGACATATTTTCTTTAATTTAACCATAGTTTCCTCTTTTTTTGATCTCTTTTAATTTCCATGCCCAAAATGAGATTTGAAGCATTGAGATCCTTCATGTAAAATTTAGAGGACAATTAAGTTTTCACATCTAGGGTAATATACTTGTTGTTTCCTACCAACAACATGTCATCCACATACAATACCAAATAAATCAAATGATCACCAATTAATTTAAAATACACACAATTATCCTCTTTGCTTCTTGTGAAGCTAAGTCCCAACATATAAGTATCAAATTTTCGATACCACATCCTTGGTGATTGTTTTAAACCATACATAAACTTTTTCAGCTTGCATACTAGCTCCTTCTTTCTCTTCACAACATAACCTTCTGGTTGCCTCATATAGATTTCTTCTTCCAGATCCCCATATAGGAATGATGTCTTCACATCCATATTTTCTACTTCAAAATCAAATGCAACAACAATAGATAACATAAATCTTATAGATGTTAACTTGGAAACAGGAGAAAAAATCTCACCAAAATCAATTCCTTCAACTTGGGAATAACCCTTTGCTACTAACAGAACTTTGTATTTATCCACTTTTCCTTTTGCATTCAGCTTCTTTTTAAATACTCACTTTCTACCAATGGGCTTTCTTCCAGTCGACAACTCCACTAGATCCCAAGCCTCATTCTTATCCAAATATGTCATTTCTTCGTCCATGTCCCTTTTCCATAGATTTCCATCCTCTGAATTCACTGCCTCCCTGACATTTCTAGGATCATCATCAGTGATAGACAAAAAAAAAATTAATGGAAATCAGATGGAGTATACCTTTCCAGTGGCCTTGTTTCTCGAACTGATCTCCTCAATACTGGTGTATGAGGATCTTCTTCTTCTTATTCATGTTCTTCTGTAGAGTCTGACTCATCATCCTTTAAATCAAACTCTGTTTTCTATGGTTCTTCCTTACTTGGTAGGACTTTCTGTTTAACAACATCCTTCATTTCTTGAAATACCACATCTCAGTTGTACACTACCTTCTTAGTTTTTGGATTCCAAAGCTTATAACCTTTGAGACCATCTTTATATCCAATAAAGATGCACTTTTCAACCTTCTTATCTAGCTTACTCATGTTTTCCTTTGGAACATGAACATATGCATCACAACCAAATACCTTTATATGTGTGAGAGAAGGTTTCTTACCAGTCCATACCTCTTATGGAGTCTTGTCATCCAATGTTGATGAGGGTGATCTGTTGAACAGGTAACATGCAATACCCACTGCCTCTACCCATAATTCTTGTCCTAACCCGACACCACCGAGCATGTACCTTGATTTTTTCATTAGTGTCTTGTTCATCCTTTCTACAACTCCACTCTGTTGAGGTGTATATGGAGTAGTATTTTTCCTTGCTATACCACAATTCTTACAGAATTCATCAAATTCATTTCCGTAGAACTCTCCACCATTATCTGTCCTCAACACCTTAATTCTTTTCTCTGTTTGATTCTCAACAAGAGCCTTAAACTCTTTAAACCTATCAAAGACTTCATATTTCTTCCTAAGGAAATATATCCAAGTATTCCTCGAGAAGTCATCTATAAATGAGACATAGTACACAAATTTTCCCAATTATGGGACCGATACAGGTCCAAAAACATCACTGTGAACTAGTTGTAAAATTCATCATGCCCTCATTGCACCAGAAGGGAATCTTAGCCGGTTCTGCTTCCAATATACACAATGTTCACATAAATCAAAATCCAAAGAGTAGTTAGACTTACCTTCAACCATACCTTTATCATGTAGTAGTCAAATACCCTTCTCTCCGATATGCCCCAGTCTTTGATGCCACAACATAACCTTTTCTCCAGAGATTGTAGGAGTTCTTTCGTCTTCCACTCCAATATTTGGAACAATGGAACTATTACAACCATCACTAATAGTGCTTCCTTGCAGCGTATACAGAGTTCCAAATCGAACTCCCTTCAAAAACACCATTGCTCCTCGAACCATCCTGTAGGTTTCCTTTTCAAAAAAAAAATTTACCCCTGCATCATCTATTTTTCTTACATAAATCAAATTTCTGGCCAAACCTGGGCTGTGCAGAACACCAGGCAGTGTTCTAATCCTTCCATCTATGAGCCTCAACTTGACTTTTCCTCATCCTATGATTCTGGTAGTCGAATCATCACCTAAGAAAACATCACCTCCATCATATCTTTCATATTCTCATAAACACTCCCTGTGGGGACTCATATGAAAGGATGCACCAGAGTCAACCAACCATGCCTCATGATCTACATGTGTGCTTGAAGAAGCCGAGTACACATACCCTCCTTCTTCCTTAGAGGTCTTTTCTTTTGTAGAAGGAGATTCTTCAGATCCGTTCTTTTTCTCAACTTTGGATCTACACTACTTATTGTATTTCCCTTCTTTTCCACATCTCCAACATACATTTACAAAATTTTCGGGAGATTTAGATCTACCCTTAGACTTAGATCTCCCACTTGAGAAATTAGATCTATTTCTTTCCTAGGCACGTCCTCTTGCAAATAATGTGTTTGTGCTTTGTTCTTCCATATTATTCCATCTCATCTCCTCCGACAACAAGGATGAGACCACTTCATAAAACTTCAAGGAAGTTGTATTACTACCTATGGCCACAACCAAAATATCCCACGAGTTTGGTAAAGAACACAGTAAACTGATACATTTATATTCATATGAAATTTTAATCTCAACAGATACTAACTGACTTACCACAATATTGAAGGCGTTCAAATGCTCTACCATCGAGTCTCCATATCTCATCCTCAAGTTATACAACTTCTTTCTCAGGAATAGTTTATTTACTAGGGACTTAGACCGATACAACTTCCCCAACTTATCCCATAAATCCTTCGTTGTAGCTTCCTATGACACATTCAGTAATATTGAATCTGAGAGACACAGTCAGATTGTGCTCTTTTCCTTCCGATCCAACTTTCTTCATTCATCTATTGAAGTTCCTGTAGGTGCAGTACCTAGATCTACCATGATCCGCTGATCTCTATCCACCAACAAATCTTTCATCTTGAGCTTCCACAACTCAAAAATTTTCCCATTAAACTTTTCAATCTCCATTTTCGAATTGCTCAACATTTCTTTTCACCTGAAAAATCAATACCATATATCTCCAACTATAACAAGTCTTATCAAAGTTCTAAGGATCGAAACCTCGCTCGGATACCAAATGTAGATTTTAACTTTGTACAATATTTACTGCAAACTGATTTTTAGTAAAAGAACAGAAAATATACAATGGAAAATACAAACATTACACAGACATTTTCCCCCTGGAAACCCAAACTAGGGAAACCAACATATTCTATATCCATTCATAGTGTTACATTGTTTACAATACAATATACATATAGGAGCCAACAACATCTAAAACCCTAACCCAATGACCTAGATTAGTCAACAACCCTAATTTCTTAACCGGAAATAGAAAACCATCGGCAAAGAAACCATGTGCTGAAAATCCACCTAAATATGTGACAAGTTTCTCGAGGAAGAATTTTTTTTCTCAGGGGTGCTGCCCTAGAACTGTTGCATAATGAAAAAACTACTACTCGTACAAAGAATATAACACATACCCAACAAAGAACCCATAGTTTTATTCATCACCACATTTCCCAAGAAACTAATTTCTATATATGTGATGTCAATAATTTTCAATTCATGATTTCCAAGGGTGGGTCCATGAAATGTGTGGGGCTTTGTGCAAATGTGTTTCCAAATTTGTCATTACTACATGAAATATCATATGTTTGCTATCAACATGGGAGGTTGTGACATTGTTTTAGGTGAAAAATGGCTAAGGACTCTGGGTTCCATTCTCATGGATTTTAAGGAATTAACCATGCAATTCACCTAGGAGGGACAACAATATAAGTTCCAAGGCATCACCGTCGGTTCCTCAGAGATCATTAGTTCCCATCACATGGAAAATCTCCTCAAAAAAGGTCATTCTAGAATTATTGCACAACTCCATGCAATTCAAGCCACTGAGACACCCTCTGTGCCACATGACCTTCAATTTATCCTCTCCAAACATCAATTTGTTTTTTCCACTCCACAGGGACTTCCTCCTTCCCGTGATGTTCATGATCATTCCATTCCCCTTGTCCCAGGAAACCTACCTCCCAATATTTGTCCCTATCGTCATTCCTTTTCCCAGAAAAATGAAATTGAGAAATTTGTTCAAGAATTGCTCACTGTAGGTGTTATCCATCCTAGTACGAGCCCCTACTCTTCTCTTGTGGTCATGGTCCTTGAGAAAGAAGGCTTTTGGCGCATGTCTCCTGAATTTTGCGCCCTCAACAAACTCACCATCAAATACAAATTTCACATTCCCTTCATTGATTATCTCTTGGATGAATTGAGTGGTGCCCAATTCTTTACTAAACTTGATCTTTGTTCTGGCTACCACTAGATACGTATAAATGAAGAAAACATTCCTAAGACTCCATTTCGAACTCATGAGGGCCACTATGAGTTTTTGGTCATGCCCTTTGGCCTGTGTAATTCTCCCTCCACTTTCCAAAGCCTCATGAATCATGTTTTTCATCCTTTTATCCGTCATTTTTTCATAGTTTTCTTTGATGATATCCTCATCTATAGTAAAACCTGGACAACCCATCCTGCTCATGCGGATCAAGTTCTACATCTACTCTCTCAGGACCAACTTTTCCTCAAATAATCTAAATGTTCTTTTGGAGCCTCGGAAGTTGAGTACTTGGGTCATATTGTTGGCAAGGCAGGTGTTAGAGTGGATCCTAAAAAGATTGAAGCTATGCAGGATTGGCCTCACCCAAAGACTCTCAAAATATTGTGTGGATTTTTGGGTTTAACAAGATATTATCGCAAGTTTGTTAAGATTTATAGAAACATTGCAACACCTCTCACTAATCTCCTTAAAAAGAATTATTTCACTTGGAATCCTGCAACTGACCATGCCTTTCAAACCTTGAAGGTGGCCATGTGCACCACACCAGTCCTGGCCCTTCTTGATTTCACAAAGACCTTTGTCCTGGAATGTGATTATTCTGAGAGAGGAATTGGAGCAATCCTTATGCAAGATGGTCAACCTTTGGCCTTTACCAGAAAATAACTGTCAGAATGACATTTGGGAAAATCAATCTATGTAAAGGAAATGTTAGTTATTCTACATGCAGTGGATCTTTAGCGCCCTTATCTATTGGGCCAATGCTTCCAAATTAAGACATATGATCAAAGTCTCAAGTATTTTCTAGAACAACGCCCTTCCTCTTAGGACCAACAAAAGTGGGTGACTAAGCTCTTTGGATATGGTTATGAGATCATTTACAAGAAAGAAAAGACAATGTGGTTGCTCATGCACTTTCAATAAATTATGAAGATGAAGGGTCCTTTTTTTCCTTCTCCTTCATTGTACCAGATTGGCTCCAAGATTTTCTCCAGGAATAGCTACAAGATCCCAAAATTTTGCATATGATCCAAAAATTGCAGGCCAATTCTCCAGTTTCCCCAGGGTACTCTTGGAATAATGATGAGCTTCTCTACAAAGGCCGTTTGTATTTAAGTAAAAAGTCACAACTTAAATCCATGGTACTTTCTGAGCTTCATGCTACACCCATAGTTGGGCACTCAGGGTTTACCGAAACATATGGCTGGGTCAAACGTTCTTTTTTTTGGGATGGTATGAAATAGGACGTTCACAATTTTGTGGAAGAATGTGATGTTTGTCAACACAAAAAGGGAGAAATAGTCAAACCTCCTGGAACTCTACAAATGCTTCTAATTCCACCTGCTATTTGGAGGGATATATCAATGGATTTTATTGTGGGGTTACCTAAGTCGAGAAATAAATCAATCATCATGGTGGTTGTTGATTGTCTTTCCAAGTATGCTCTTTTATGTGCTCTTCAACACCCATTTACCGCCTCCATTGTGGCTCAACTTTTTATGGATCATGTCTTCAAGCTTCATGGCATGCCTCATTCTATTGTTTCTAATCAATACCCCACTTTCACTAGAAAATTTTGGCAAGAACTGTTCAGGCTCCAGGGCACCCAATTGCATCTCAACACATCTTGTCATCCTGAGACAAATGGTCAAACTAAATTCGTCAACAAGTGTTTGGAAACATATTTGAGCATCAGAAAGGAAAAATCAATGGGCTCAATGGTTACCACTAGTTGAATGGTGGTAAAACACTTCTTACCATACAACTACCAGCATGACTCCTTTTGCAGAAGTATATGGAAAAAAACAACCTTCAGTTCTCTCATACCTTCCAGGTGTCTCAAAGGTCCAAGCGGTTGACCAAATGCTTACAGTTCGTGAGGCTATTCTCTGCACCCTCAAAGAAAATTTGGTCATGGCCCAAAATCACATGGAGCAATAGGAAGATCAAGGTAGCTCTGAACGTCAAATTGTTGAAGGAGACTAGGTGTTTCTTCGACTGCGACCTTATAACAAAACTTCCCTCAAGGCTGACCATTGTCAGAAAATGGCACCCAAATTTTATAGTCCTTATACAATTCTCAAGTGTGTAGGACGGGTTTCCTATTGGTTAGATTTGCCTAGTCATTCTAAGCTCCATCCTGTTTTTCATGTCTCCTGCTTAAAGAAGGTGATTGCCACAAAGTGCCAAACTCAAACCAACCTTCTCGAGTTGGATGAAGAAGGCTCCATCTGATTGCAGCCACGAGCAGTTTTGGACCAGCGTGAGAATCATTTGAGTTAGCGTACCATCAAGGAAGTGTTAGTCCAGTGGAAAGATACAACTTCAACAGATGGCACTTGGGAACCAACTACCATTCTGTAGCAATTTCCTCATCTCAAGCCTTGAGGACAAGGTTAATTTTAATGGGGGGGGACATGTTATGGACCTAACCTCCCTAACCCCTCACGTAGGTAGAATAATATATTTCCATTTAATAAAGGCCAATATTAATAAGGCCTAGGAATAAGAAAGAATAAGTCAAATGACCTAATAGAATCTTCCTCTTGTAGAAGGATCTTCCTCTAGATTGTTCTTTTTGATAGACAAATTTAATATAAATAGGAGTAGAGGGTATGAGAATTTTTGTCTTGGATATTATTGGAATAGAGCTCTGCTCTACTGGAGGTTTCCCCCTCGAAGAGGCAAGTGAACATTGCTATCATTAATCAAGGTGCTCTTTCTGGTGTTATTCTGGTATTATTCTAGTATTGTTCTAGTTATATCATTGTTGTTCTGCCATTTCTAGCTAAAATATTTTTGTTATGCATACTATTTTATATCTGGAATACTACACATACCATAACACTAGTAGAAGACACAAAATTCAAACCCAAACTAGAAGGATATCAACATGACTAGTTATATCATCAAAATCCACATGCCATTTTTTCATAAATAAATTTTGAGAACCCCACTTCCATCGACTATGTAATATTTTGTTTACTTCTACCACCATTTTGAAGACCCATACTAGCCATCCCTTTTCCAACGTCATAATGCGGGGAGGGTATCCAACCAAAGGTTCACAATTTACTTGTTCCAATCTTATGACAATCATCAATGGTTTTTCCACTAAGAAAATGGCCTACGACCGCTTCTTCTTCCAATTCCAAGACATTGTTGAGCCTAGTTTAGGTCCCTAGGTTTAGGCTTACCATCTCCTCCATTTATGTTATGCATTTCCGCCTTTTAGGTATATTTTCCCCTTCTATAGAAGGATTCCCCCGACTCTTTGCTTCAACCGTAGTGGAACCGCTCATGATGGTAAGATCCAAATATTTCCTCATAAACCATACCTTCGGTTATGCTTTGAAAATGCCAATGTTGGGATATCGATTCTGGTATCTTCCAAAATACAATTAATTGCTCCAACCTCTTCAGTCCTGGGAAGTGACAGTTTGGGATCTCTAATATCCTCTTCGTCATGCATAGTAGGTGGAATGTCTATGGTGACATTAATGCCCTCAAGGTAACCAAAACCACAACTCTTTGTCCTCTCCTCCATCTTGGTGTCCACCTTAGATCCATTGGTGGATAATTCTTGAGCCAGTTCATCAATAATGGTCATCATGACCTCCTCCAATATATGTTCCCCCACAAGGTAATTCCTCCTTGAACCCTAAATTTTTTTAGGTGTGCGAGTAAGCAAACTTGTCCAAATCAATTGTCCCTCCAACATGTTGTCTAAATAATTCATCATCTCCTTGTCCATTGTCAAGGTCAATGCCACGTCAATCTTGCCCTTCTGTCCACCTTCCATAATCCTTAGTGGGCCCTAGCTTGGGCATGAGGAAACCCTAACCCATGCATTCATAAACCCTATATCCAATCAACACTTTGCTTCTCGATATTGGAAAAAAAACTTGAATTATATATGCTTCCGCAAACTGAGCATGAGTCTCTCTTACATGGCATGACAACAACTCAGCATTAAACTTGAAAGTTGGTTACTCAATCTCAAAACAAAGAGGTCTTGTTTGCAATTCCTTTTCTCAATCCATCATTCAATGACAATGGAAACCTAGATCTAATCATTACTTTCCTTCTCAATCTCGAAAAAATATGAATTTGAATTATATATACTTCTGCAAACCGAGCACGAGTCTCTCTTCCATGGCATGACAATGGCTCAACATTAAGCTTGAAAACTGGTTACTCAAACTCAAAACTTGAAAGCCCATTAATTCCATATTCCTTGCAATAATATTCAATTCATTTGTATTCTGTTGGGACGAGCTCTAAGATGACGAAGAATGGGGACTTATGGGCAACATATCGATTGAATTAGACTTTATTTATCCCCCAACATTCTTGAGAAGTAGCACGACTAGCCACTCTGATGTCCTATCTGCTGCTTCCGACTCTAAGCTTAGCATTTCCTTGAAACATGCCTTTGAAGTCAACATCTCATGCTAATAATACTATCACATTTTCAAATAAATTTTATAAAACTTATAAAAATAATAAAAGATCAATTAAAACTATGTTTCGATGGAAATAACAAACTCAATAAAATTATGTTTCTCTTCTTAATTTTGATGAATATAAATTAAATAAATCTATGTTTAGATGGAAAAAATGCCCACATTGTGTTTATTGATATGAACCCAATCTTCTTTTGGCACAAAATTCTCCATGGCCTAATATTCATCTTAACGATTAAGAGATCAATAGACACGTCTATTTTTTACATTAATAACAATGTACAACTTGTAGTATGGATCTTTGAAAATACTTAATGCAATGAATTAAGCTTCATCTTAAGAGTTAAGAGATCGATAGCGATGCCTAACTTTAACATTAATAACTATGTGAAACTTGTAGTGTGGTTGTTCAGAAATATTTTATACAATCAAGTCTCTTAAATATAACATTATAAACTATATTTTATTATATTAGAATAAGTTTCTTTTCATTAATCTTCATCTTAAGAGTTAAGAAATCGATATTCATCTCTAACTTTAACATTAATAACTATGTAAACCTCTAGTGTGGATGTTTGGAAATATTTAATACAATGAACTATCTCATATATAACATTATAAACTATATTTTATTATATCAAAATAAACTTCCTTTCATCATATTCATTGTAGGTGCTATGACCTTCCTTCACTCCAAAACATCCATGACCTTCTTGCACCACCATCGATATCAATATGCTCCCTTTGGAACATCGGGTGATTGTCTCCCAGTGTGAATATCATCACTACCTAACATGCCATCTCTAGTTTATGGATGTTATTGGATCTTCAGTAGGGGCACTGAGTTCGTACTTACAGTAACTCAAAATCCTACCAAAGTGCATCAAGTCACAAAGAAAATTGAGGGAGCAGTCTAGGAATCATCTTTCAAGCATTCTCTGTTAACTTGCGAGTAGTCTCTGAATCTGCCACAAACTTATTCATGGAAGGATTTGAGAGCTCCAATTAGAACCTCAGGGGAAAGAATGGGATTGCAATTCCGAGAACTTCAAGTGGAGAATCATGAGCTTTGACATCATAGTACAAATCTTCAAAACCAACTGCAGACACAGGAACACAGGCATAATCAAGAGCTTGTGATCGTTCTTTGTGGGCTTAATAGAAACACTAGACATATCAGTATGTTCATACAACAATTGGGGAATCCCCTCAGCTGTCATCAACATCTTGCAATCTTAATCGAGTCGGTTGAATCAAGGCTTCCTTCAACTTTCCATTCAGAAGTTGCCAATGAACAAAACCAGGCCCCTCCAGACCCAACACCGCCACTAGCAATGCACAACCCATAAGACAAAAATCAACCTCTAACAACAATTCAAGCAACTCTCCAGTAAAATGCAGAAATAACCAACAATTTCTAACAAGTTTCTTTTGATGACTAATAAATTTTTGTTCATTTTATCTTCTTATGTAGCCATCTTTACATATCCTAACAAATCTTTTAGAAACAATTTTAAACTCAAACACAAAACTCACCAGACTTATGAGAGAGCTCTCTGGACACACTTTAATGAACTGCCATACTATTGCCTCTATGTAAAGTACATTAGCACATATTTTTTTTAATATAAATTTCCAACGGTTCTTGTTAAAAAAAAAATATTTATGTAGAAATAAACTATTTCTCTTTTAATTTTTTTATAAAACAATATTTGTATTAATATATTTATCAAACTACTTTTTCACATATATAAAAATTACATAAATATTATCCACTTGATAAAATTCAAATCTTCTAAATTTTAGGTAATTATTGACCAATCTTCTAAATTTTAGATAATTATTGACCAATAGCACTAGCACATGATGAAAGCACCATAAACCAAATTCATGCAAAGACACGTGGAGAAACTTCTTGCATCCAATGGTTCAAAATAAAATCGATGTTAGTCCTCATTCCCACATGGAGGCCACGTCTTGGTTTGTTGTTAGAATTATCTTTTCAATTTTGTGATGAAAATACAGTAATTCTAGATGGTCTACGAAAATTGATTGCATTTCTAGAAATCGGTAAAGACTCCGTGCCTCTAAGCACAATATCTTGACCTCTGATTTATTTTCTAGAACGAATGAGACTGGACTTATGCGCTCTCCTATTTCTGGTCTGGGCCTCTCATTACGATCACCGTCCGTCCCACCCGGCTTTAAATATAGGCTGCAAGCACATAAGGGCAGCACTGAGTATCCGCCATATCTAAGCGTTTATTGTTTATAGAATCTGAGAAGAAAGAAACTGTGTAATTTGAACGCCAACGATGGCTTCCCGTTCTCCGTGGATGGAAGTGGCTCCGCCTCCCGTGGTGTCTGTGAGAAGACGCCGGGCCGCCAGAAAATTGGAGACGATTGCAGAGGAAACAGCAACCGGGAACTTCATGGAACTCCTTCGGGCTGCTTTCAACAGCGTCTGTAACCTCCTGCGTCTGCATATTGAACATGGCTATGGCTAAGCGTAAGCCTCAGGCTTTTACTAATGTATTTCCGGATTTTTTGGAGTTCAAATTCGGTTCTGAAACCGCTTGCATCTGGAATTGGTGGCCAATTTCTATTACAAATTTGTTTGACTTGTAAATAATTTTATTTTGGGGATAAAACGCCTCTTAATTTGAAGCTCTGATTGTTCTCAAGTTATGTTGGCTCTATGTAACGCTGTAGCTCTAGATTGTTCTCAAGTTATGTTGGCTCTATGTAACGCTGTAGGATGAAAAATTTGATGATGAAATTTTATTCTTTTTTATATTTTTATTTTTTTTTAAATAAAAAAGTGGAACTTGCTATATTAGATTATCGAAAAAACTTTGACAAGATATACAGTGGTATAGGTTTAAGTCACCAAAAATGTTGTCGATTACCAGAAACCAGCATAAGTGGAGAGCAAATAATAGTTGTATGATAAAACATGAAAGAAAGTAGCATCTGTCCTACTCGGAGGAAACCAGGACAGATGTCTATAGTCCAAATGAGCATAAAACAGTAACACGATAAGACTAAGAACCAAGAAAGCATAAAAACCTAGGTACCCGGTGACCTGTCGCCCTCGCTAGTCTGCCACTTGGACCCAGCCAGGATGGTAAATTCTTGCGCGTAGAGGGGGCACTTCCGCTGAGCTGGAACATTGGAATATGCGTCGAGGAGCAAGTCCAGGCACTGGCCCATGAGAAGGGCCCTATGCTCCAGGTTTGCCATGTGGCCTCGGAGTTCGAACACCAAAGCCAGGTGCTCTGCACGGAGGAGAGAGCCATGAAAACCGCCACCCACATCGTTGAGGGGAACATTCCTCAATTCCACTGTCGCTCCAATTCCAGCGTCGAACTCCCTCTGCACCGCATCATCCCCTACAGCCTTCCTTGCCGAGCGATTGTTATCCGCATTCATCTCTGTTCCAGTTGCCTGAATATCATGGCTGGTGGGACTGTAGTCACCCGGCCAGGGAATTTCTTCAACAATGCAGCCGGGGATATCGTTTTCCTAAGCCAAATTGGGTCTGCTTTCCTCTCGGTGAGTCGCTTCTATGGCCCGGGGCTCCTCTGCAGTTGACAGGTCCTCCATAAATGGATCTTCCTCCACGAAACAGGTGGGAAACGCATCCTCAACCCCAGCCTCCTGCCTGTCTCACGGCTTAATTGTCGTGGCTTCTCTACTACAGCCAATTCCCGACTCTGCAATGGTGGCGAGTAGCGCCAATTTCTCAGCCCGAGCCTTCTTCCGAAGAATGGAGGTCGCCAATGCTAGAGCACGTTTCAATTTCTGTTTTCGTTGCCGCTACGCCTTGTGGGCATTCCAGGCCGAGCCACGGCGAGGCCTTCCTCGCTTTCTAACCATAGTATCCGGGGAATGAATGAATGTATAGAGTGGTTGCAGTGAGAAGCTAATAAGCCAGGACGAGAGCGATTGCAAGTATAGAGCAAGAGCAGACCGACTCTGTCTCGGCACACAAAAAAGAAAAATGCCTGAAAAATCCTTACCAAAATGCAACGAGAAGGGAGTGAGCCAGGACGAGAGGGGTACAGGACTGCACCAGAGCGTCCATGCGAAGAGCAGAGCCAAAGCAAGAGCAGTCCCGCTCTGTCTGAACACATAAGAAAGAAAATAACCAGAAGTCGAAGTCACCTGTCCACCCTTAACCCCTATCATGCTGAGTGCGTTGTGGGCGTAAATGGTCGGGCGAGGGAGGAGTCCCTCCGTTGTATAGTTGCGGCGTAAATGCAGACTTGTGGGTGGCAGCCATCGTCATTTATGCCCGGGCTTAGTGCTAAGCCTAGTGTCACCGGAGTACCTCGTGTCACCCCATCCGAGGTTTTATTTTATTTTAAAATAACTAAAATGTTTAATTAAAAAAAATATATTAAATATATAAATTTATTTTAAAATAGAGAATATATTTATTTAATAATTATTTTCATTTAATATTTGAATAATTTTATAATTAAAATTAACATTTTTTTTTTTTAATGAATATCAGCTTAGATGTATGTTATGACTGTCACCAATTGTTAACATGGGTGTATCAGAATTTTTTTTTTGTTTTTTTTGTGAAGACTCTATATTCCGGGGAGGTTTAGTTTTGATATTGGATAGTAGATATAAACTTTTTTATGGATTGATCATGTAAAATTAACATTATGTTTTATAATATAAGATCTTTTTCTATTTGAAAAAAATAATTGATGTAGTGGCATCAACTAACTCATTATAAAGGATGGAGGAGCTAATGTTGTCAATTGTTGTATTTTTGAGAAATAAAATAGTACATAAGAATTGGAAATTAGTTAGTCAAAGTACTTTCACAATAAATTTGAATATGGTGTAAAAAGATGAAATGTAAGAAATTGAAGTACTTTCTCAATATATAATTTCCTATTTATAGAATTTGTATATGACTATGTAAAATTTGAGTTTTTCTAATAGTTGGAGGTATACATACCCTACCCCCCTCTAGATTTGAACCTATGACCTCCAAGGAGGAAACACATGTTCTTAACCATTATATCCTTGAAATTACAAAGCCTTGCATTAGTGCAAGGTATGAGGGTCTTAACATAATCCAACATTTTTTTTCTTAGATTGGAGATCTTGGTTTATATTAGTGAATCATATAACTTATTAAAAAAATGGTTAAGGCGATAAACTGTTATTTGGAATATCTATATGTGTGTAGTTTTATCAATGATGGATTTGTGTAGTCTGTAAAAAAAATAATGTGAAAAATAGAGATATTGAGAGACATTGAAAAAATGGAGTTTTTGATGTATTTGCATCCCAAACCACCAAGTTTGTCATTCCAAATCTAAATATGAGGCAACCAAATGAATAAACACATATACTAAACGTGTCACTCCCGCCCCCAAAAAAATTGAATGAAAAGTTGTGCACACATTCTAGAGTGTGTGGGAATTCCTAGAAAGAGCACACGCTTTTTTTACTATAGGCATTCCTATAATCACACAAACTTTTTTGAATAAGAATTCACAAGGTATGTCTAACAAGAATGTGCCAAAGGAAGCTTGTAGGCATCTAGGCCCATCAACAACATGTTGACCCACCAGAAAGGACCTTTCAAGGGTATCCTTGGTGTCTGGATGGGATAGTCAACATTATGATTTTTTTTAAATTGAGTATGAATCCTTGAACTTAGATATGGTTAAGGGAACAAACCCAAGAATTAGGCCCTGAAAGAATCTTATAGGCTTATGGGGCCAAGAACAACACTTTGAACAACCAAAAATGACCTATCAAGGACATCCTTTGCTTTTAATTAGGTATATAGGTACCACTAGAATTTTTGAGCATTGGGTATCAATCTCAGGGCCCTAGACATGGCCAGGGGAGGAAACATGAATTTCATGCCCCAAATGAAGCTTTTATCCATCTAGGGCCAAGAAGGATGCATTGAACAACCACACACAACCTCTTAAGGGTATCATTGGCATACTATTGTGGATGTCGTTGCCACTAGTTGGTTTTGAGCAGTAGGTATGTGTCATAGGGCCCTGTAAATGGTTTAGGGAAGAAGGTCATGCCTTAGGTCCTAAATAAATCTTTGAGGCATCAAGAGCCATGAAAAATGCCTCGAAGCGCCATATATTACCTCTAAAGGGTATCCTTGGCCTTTGAAAAAGATGTTAGTGCCCTCACAATTTTTTGATCACTAGGTATGGGTCTCAAGGCCTTGATGTAGTGGAGGGGGGAAACCCAAGCCTTAGCTAAAGTAATCCTCTATCCGCAACCTCATCCACTATTTTGACCCTACCTCTTCCTGCATTCCCATATGCCCCCGGGCCACTAATTCTCTCTTATTGTGCCCTTGTGTCTACTTTGAACAAATTCATGTCAGGGCCATAAAACCCCCCTTGGGACCTGATCGCCTCATCACATATGCTCCTAGATACTCTTCCCTAGGGCCCTATTCCTTCCTTATCCCATTTTCTCTAGGTTATTATTCCTTCCCCTAGGCACCTTTACACTATTTACCCCCATGTGTGGGCCCCCTTCACCCTAGGCCCCGCATTCCCTTGGCCCATAATCTTATCCATTGAACCCTCATCTGTAACCCTATCCCTAGCCACAACCCCTGGTTCCTAGTGCCCTAGACCCTATCCCCATAGCCTTTGATCCTTCACCAATGGATCCCAAATCCTTGTTACCTCTTTAACATGGTCCCCACCACCCTCACTGTAGCCCCCTCTTCCCTTGAGTCCTCGCCTCCTAGCTATTCCCCCAATACTAGTCCCTTACCACCCATCTCTTGAACCCTAACTCCATTTTTACTTGCCCCCCCACCTCTACTCAACACCTAGACCCATTTACCCTTGAGTCACTTTCCCCCTAC
>JZKD02S0614634.1:254218-269365 GCA_000966675.3 Picea glauca
TACCATCAACATTAAACTTTAACTTGTAAAACCACTTTGAACCAATAGGGACTTTATTTTTAGGAAGTTTTGTTAACTCTCATGTTTCATTTCTCGTTATAGAATCATGTTCTTCTTTCATTGCATCCATCCAAACTTTATGATTTTTAGCTTGCTCAAAAGTTACAGGTTCCTTTACATTCATAACTTGAGTCATTAATGCATAATATTTATACCTTCTAGGTGTTTGAGTGTGTCATGCTGATCTCCTTGGTGCTACACTAGTTTTTGGAGTTCCTTTGTCTCTTCTTCTACTTTGTGGAGTACTTTCATCTCTTCTTGGCTAAATATGACTAATTGAAGTGTCCATGCTCCTTGAAGCTTCACCTTGAACCTATTCAAAAACTTATTCTTCTTTGAAACTTTCTTCATTTAAATTAGGAATATGCCATACATCATGACTATTTTCCTTTCAAACTTCATCTACTTCAAAAGGTGTTTTTTTCTCTAGAATTTTTGTAGGAATTCTATTTTTAATATATATAGCAATGTTTTTTGCTTCAACCCAAAATTCATTAAAAATATTTTAAACTTTTATCATGCTCCAGGCACACTCAACCAAAGTTTTGTTTTTCCTCTCAGCTACTCCATTCTGCTGAGGAGTATGTGGTACTGTAAATTGTTGTTGTATCCCATTGTTTTTGCAAAATTTAATGAAAGAACCTAATGTGTATTCCCCCCTTGATCTGATTAGAGAATCTTTATGTACCTGCCTATTTTCTTTTCCACCAAATTCTCAAATTATTTAAAATACTCAAAACATCACTTTTATTTCTCATAAAATAAACCCAGGTGTATCTAGTTCTTTCATAAAAAAATATAATAAAATAATATGCTCCACTAAGATATCTTGTTTGCATATGACCATACACATCTATATGCACTAGTTAAAGAATATTTCATTTCTTATGATCCGTCTGTGTAGGAAACTCTTTCCTATGATGTTTCCCTAATGCACATCCCTTACATTCAACATGTTCATACTTAAAAATTGGAAGACCCTTTACCATTTATTTCTTCTATAGTAAAACCAAGTAATGATAATTAAGATGACCATACCTTTTATGCCATAACTCTTATTATGGCATTGATATCGATGCCAACACTTGATGTCTCTTTGATCCAGGAGGATACGAAACACTCAAAGCAGTCTAGGGGGATCTAGAAATGCTCAAAATTTCATGATCTAAAATGTTCTCTAAAATGAATTCATTGCGTAGATCTCGGTGATAGATTTCCAATGACACAAAAATCACCTTAAATGGAGTTCGTATGAAAAATATATGCCTGGTAAAATATTTGGTCAAACTAGGTCAAAAGGAAAAAGAGGGGGTGGCATGTGGCACCAATGGAAGGGTGACATGTGGAAAATCCGTACAAAACTATATGATGCTGGCATGGAAACATCAAATAGCACCATGTGGCGCGTATGTACATGACCGTACAATGATGACATGGAAACATCACAGAGCGCCACGTGGCACGTCATACGATTGACTGGATAAGGTGACAAGGAAACAGTACAACAAAAGTGGACAAACAAGGTTTCAAACTTGGCATACAAGAACAAGTGGACCAATGAGAGGCTACCATGTCCATTGGCCATTTTCATTTAAGAGGTATCAAAATTTTTATGGGTCGACGGAAGTCAAACTCTCGACCTCCCATGCAACAATCCAACGATTTACCATTGTACCACACCATGTGACTTAATAGTCATATCGAAGAACTTATTTTTAAGCCTAAGTGTTGGATAATCGACGAAAATGGGGGGTGAGAGTTAAGCCCTTGGCCCATGGTTTTGTTTGTATATCATATAACCAATTCTAGGAATCACGGATGGGTTACAACTTTTTTCCACCATATCAACGACCTATACCATATATATACCATATGATTACAATAAAATTAAAAAGGGGGAGAGGTACGTAGGTGTCGATCCCATTACCTCCTCCCACACACTCCAACTCCTTAACCATTGTGACCAAGGTGTCATGTTTGACGAAGATTCTTTATGGGTTGGGTTTAAGTTTATGTCATGGTTAACCCAAGGTGCAGACCATGGTTAGGTTTGTGGCCGATTTAAGGCCGACACAAAGTATGACGTAGAAATATATCCTAAGGTTAACACATAGTACAAGGAGTGCACAAAGTACGATGCAACGTACACACATTTCATTGGGCAGTGTGCCAATTAGGAGAGAAAGCATAATGAATTTTTCTTGATTTGCATGCCATGAAGCACTATATCCAAACATAGGCATGTTTATACTCATTTTTATCAGTTTCTTGAGTAGAGAACGATACCAGGTTTGTTTTATGCTAAGACATCATTTATGAAAATCTTAGTTCAGATAGCCTTGTTTGAGAGTTTTAGCACATTGTTTTGCATGCCAAAAGGGGTGAAATTGAGCCAGTTCATAATATGGTCAATATTATACCCATTTTTCTCAAGATTTCGAGGGGAATTCGATGGTAAACTCTATTTTTGGGGTTGAACAACAAAATTGAAGAGTGACTTCAAGTTTGGATTTGTAATTCCATTCTTATTGTAATTTTTACATTTAATTATAAAAGTAGTCTCACTGTTTAAAGGGGACTCAGAGATGTATCCTAGGAGAGGTGAATTTTGTCATCAAATTTTGTCTCATTTAGTTCTTTTATTTTTTGCTATGTCATCTCACATGATTCTACAAATTATCATCTTTTCATGAAGTTTTAGATAAGAAAAGGTTCACATGTGTTATGCAAATCTTTCAAATACTATCAAGAATTATTTTGAATCAAGTTAGATGTTAAGATGCATGTTTAAATAATAATTTGGCATTTAAGGAGTTTTAGATCAAGTTGGTATCAAAGCTTAGGTTTTTGACAATTGTTTGCAAGTGAATGGGACTAGGTTCCAAGACTCAAGTTGGTGAAGGTGTTTGAAGGTTCTCAGTATAGATCTATTGTTGTAGAATACAACATGAGTAAATCTCTCATGAAGTTAAGGCTCTAGAAGGACATTAACCAGAATATTCAGAAGGAGAATTCTAAATTAAGGATGCAACTACAATCTCTCTTGAAGAGAATAAAAATCTTCAAGATCGATTTATATGTCATGAAGAATTCCATAGAATTATATTTCATGAGTTGGAAAGAAAGTTGCAGACTAAGGATCAAATATTCACACCATTCTATAAAGATGGGAAAGTAGAGAATGAATAATCTCCTATGCAAGACAAACTATCTCCTTCAAAAGGTATGATTAAGAAAGATGATTCCTCATATTCTTCTTCTCCCTGTCAAGATGGAGAATGATCAATGATGGCTGAAGTAAGGTGAACTTCAGATGAAGAGGTCCTTCATAAGCAGTTGGTATTACCTTCCATCCCAGGGAAAGGTAAAAAATACAAAACAACTCCAAGAAGAGAAGTGCATTCTAAAGAGGGAGTGAAGACATTTTCCACTAGTAAGATTGGTATAAATGTATGGTCTAAGTATCCATGTGCTTCCTGTGGAACTAGTAACCATAATATGGTGAAATGTAGAACAAAACAATCCTTGCAAGAAAATCCATCCAAGAATAAGGCCAAAGGTAAAGGCCATTTTCCAAGACCAAATAAAAGGGGGAATGAAAAGAAGGGATTGTGGTTCCAAGATGGGAACAAGAAACCCTGCTTTTATTGTGTGAAGAGTGGAAATTAAATAAATAAGTGTTGGACACTTTATCCAAACTTAGGTGTGAAGTAGAACCAAGAAGATGTAAAGGCACTTACAATAAAATAGGTAGCATCCCCAAGTGAAGTTAATAGTCTTGCTGAAAGATTTGAGAAATAATACTTCTTAATGGATGGTCTTAACAATGTAACATATGAAGACATTAAGGTATGTTTCATGGACAGTGGATCATCTTGCCACATGACAGGAATGAGATCAATATTCCTTACTTTCTCATAGATCGACACACATTTCTATGTAGGATCTGGAATTAACATTAGACAAGCAATAAGAGGGTTTGGATATGTAAAATTCCAGTTCAAGTTGGGAGGATTTCTAGGGATAGAACATATGTTCTATGTTCCATATTTGAAAGTAAACACAACATTAGTTGCATATTTCGAAGATAAAGGACATAGAGTTTCATTCTAGGATGGAAATGTACTTGTGTATTCAAGGGAAGCTACGACAATAGTGCTTGGTGTTCAAAAGGAGAGGTTATATAGGTTATTGGGAAGACTTGTAATTGGGTCCAATGGTTTCTTGGATTCAACATCAGATTTAACATCAAATTCAATGCCAAATTCCATGTCAGATTGAACATCGGAATCAGAGGCATTGTTAGAGATAGGAAGTTGCGAGACTCTTTCGAGTACTAAAGGAAGGATGATTCCATGAGAAGCCACTATAAGAAAATATTCCATTGTGGAAATAATTTGTAAATATGTATATTTCTAAAATTTCAAAGATAGTATGCATATGTAAATTCGTTTTAAAGTCGATTTCTTTTGTTGTATTAGAAGGATTGTTAGCCTCTCGTTAGAGAATGTTAAAAGTGAGAGGAATCTTGTAAAGGTTTCTCTACAGCCACTTTATTCAAGAGTGAGAAGAATGTTGTAGGGATTTCTATATAGCCACTATTTGAAAAATTATAAGAGTGAGAGGGATCTTGTAGGGGATTTCTAAAGCCTTTCGACAACAATGAGACAATAGTGATTGTCTTATTATCAGCTAAGAACTGCATATGGCTTGAATTTCCTAAGTTAACATTCTTATTCTGAAGTACCAAAGGTCAAGCAATGGAAGAATGCGGGTAGTTGGAGCATGTAGATTGAGAGCGAGAAGAACATCGAAGTAATGTAAATCTTCCTAGAGTTGGTAAATAAATAATCTTCTTTGTAAAGAGGTAAATACTTTGTAAAGATACAAGCTATAAGTATCTCCAATATGTTATGCCATGTTCATGTTTCTTGTATACATTGAGAAGAAGCAAGTCAAATGGTACATATGTTTGTGGATAACATGTTAAGAGTTTCTTTCAGGGTAGTGTTGAGCACTCAACAAACCCTAAAACACCTATGTCGAATTTTACTTTTTGGGTACCACTTGATATTTTGCACTGTCTAATTTGACTTCATTATGAAAAATGTTGTTTTTTATTATCATTTTTGACTCTCATTAAGTCTTCCAAAGTTTTCTTGAAATCTTTGAAAACTCGTGAATTAAAAATACTTAACGCTTAAATAAGGAATCGACAGCCAAAACACTCCCCCCCCCCCTCGACGCATTCAAGGATTCGACATCGGAAGGAATTGAAGGATGAAGGAAAATCACTTGAAAACCTGTAGTCTCCAAGCACCGATCTTCATCGACATTGACAAAAGGAAGTTTTCTTTTGTGAAAAACATCACACAAGGACATTGTTGACAATCGATCCCCTTCGGCGTCGATAAAAGGCAAAGAGAGTAAACGTTAACAAAGAAATAAATGATATCGTCAATACCCGACACACTTAGCAAAACAGAGGAGACCAAAGCACAATGAATGTTTGGGCCACGCTACAAGTTTTCTCCGATCACCAACCCCCGAAACATTTCAGCATCGAGAGTTTTGAGGACGCTAACCCAAAGGAAACTATGTGATAGGTTTATCCCTGGACATTGATCCCCGATACCTATTCGGCATCGACAATCCTAGGTTTAGTTTAGAGCGCATAAATTGAATAAAGTCTCGAGTCTGACCAATACCCACGAGCTAAGTCATTGGTCTTCAGTTCCACGTATACTGAGCCAATTATGCCACGTCATCATCATACGATCAAATCGATTGGCATCAGAAGTTTTTCGCAGAAGGATATCAACAAAAACCACAAAGTAACTTGGAGCACCACTATGTATAAATTCAGGGCTAACTTGCAAGAAATACAGTCCGTCTGAATGACGCAAACAAGGAGCATTGCGTAGTGAATCTCGGGCTTGAAAATATGTCTGGAATCATATAAGACAAGTATGGAAAAAAGAACACAAGAGATACATACGCAAAGAAAAGAAACAAAGCGTCCAACTGCTACAAACAGAATCCTTTCGTCAAAGCTTCGAGACTTTATATTAGATTTCCATCGAGCTTAGATTACATACAAGAGACACTATCTACACCTTTTGGCCAACCAACCCGATTTACATTAAGAACATGAAAATTTTCAAAAAACTATCAAGTTGTGTGCCACCTCTGAGAATACAAAATAAATTTCATTAATCAGGCCTATTCCGCGCACTAACAAGCTCTGCGCGGACTTTCTCACCAGCTACTTCACGTTCCCTGAGATGTTTTCATATTCAGTTCTTCCAACAACCTTTGCGCTTCGCACAGCTGGATGATTTTATCTTGCGCTTCCCAGATTTGTCTCTTGAGCCATGTAACATTCCCTTCATGCCCTTGTGATGCTGACACCTCAAGGGTATTTTCCGCCAATTGTCGTCTTAATTCTCTATTTTCTTGGTAGAGTTTAGAAATAGCAAGTTGTGCCTACTCCAGTTGTTGAGTTAGCTCTCAAATGTTAGAACCCGTGGCATCTGACCTCCTCATTCTGTTCCCTCTCCCCCGACTTGTGGCTTCAAAAGGCTCTAACCAGATAGCGTGCATCAGTATTTCCTCGATGACCGATCTTGCGCATGACTCACTCGGGATTTAGTTTTCCCCATCTTCCTTTTTCTTCCTTTCCCTTCTCCTTTTTGGTGGTGATTTAAATTTCACCACTTCAAGTCGGGAGGTATGGGGTGACTGTGTCAGAGCGGATCATATGCATTTTTTTTCAGTTAGATGATTCAAGAGGGGGGGATGGTAGATGCTAAGCCTAGAAAGTTACTCCCTACCTGTAGGAATGGTAGAGGTGGTAAGGACTACATTGCTAATATATTGGATAGGTTTTTATTGGATTAGAGGTTGGTTTGGGCTGGGATAAGATATAGATCTTGGGTCTGTAATTTTAAGATCTCGGATCATATGCCAGTCATACTTAACTTGGAACAAGAAAAAAGGAATACTAACTATCCCTTTAAATTTAATTCGGTCTCACTTGAGGATCCAAAGTTTGTTGAGCTAGTTAAATCAAATTGGAATGATCTTTTGGGCTCAGAGGTACTAAATCCTATGGATTCTTTGGTGAAAAAAATAAAAATTCTTAAGGCTTTAGTATCTCGTTGGGAAAAGAAGAAAAAGGTGAAATCAAAGGCTGAACTGGTTCAATTGGAATTGGAGTCGAAGACTCTCTATTCATATTTTCCTGGGGGTTTTATGCAAATTGATTTAAAGGACAAAGTTTTAGAAAAAGAAAAAAGAAAACTACACTTGCTAAAGCAGGAGGAGGAGACTTGGAGGCAAAAGAGCAGGGTGAACTGGTTGGCAATAGGTGATAGGAATACCAAGTTTTTTCATGCTTTTGCAAACTCTAGAAAGAAGATAAATACTATTTGGGATATCTCAAAAGATGATGGTACTGTAATTAACAAGACAACAGACTTACAAAAGCAAGTTGTCTCATATTTTCATAGTGTTTTAAAGGCACAAGAAAACATTGCAATTTATGATCAACTTGCACTTTTAAAGAACCATCTGAGATTATTCTCTATGGAAGAACGGATAAAAGTGGTTGAGCCTGTTACATTTGCTGAAATATTAACCACTAAAAGGATTTAAGGATTCAAAAATCCCTGGCCCAGATGGTTGGTCGGTGGAATTCTTCCTGGCCTTTTTTGAGCTCTTGGGAGAAGATATCTTAGGATTGGTGGAGGAGTCCAGGAGAAAGGGCAGAGTTTCTGGGGCACTAAGTGCTACTTTCATAACTCTTATTCCTAAGAGTGATAAACCTGATACTTTTGGAGGTTTTAGGCCAATTTTACTATGCAATTTGGTATACACGATCATAACTAAGATTATTTCAGCCAGAATAAAGAACTCTCTTTCTGTTGGTATCTCAAAGGCACAATTTGGGTTCCTAGAAGGCAGAAAAATCACTGATGCAATTGGAATTGTGCAAGAATCTCTTCATAGAATTAAGGTTAAAAATATTAAAGCATTGGTACAGAAGCTAGATTTAATAAAGGCATATGATAGAGTGGACCGGGGGTACCTCAAGATCTTATTATTATAAGTTGGATTGATCTTGGAGGCAAAAGATTGGATTATGGGATGTGTGACAACTGCAAATTTTGCAATATTGATCAATGGTAAACCAACAAGATTCTTCAAGAGTTTCAGGGGATTAAGGCAGGGATGCCTGTTATCACCTCTACTTTTTCTTCTTATTGTGGAAGGGTTGAGTAGAAAATTAAAAGAATAGGTTGAAGCGAAGAATATTGTTGGAATTCTTTTAGCTAGAGGGTTGAGAATAACACACCCGATGTTTGTGGATGATGTAATAATGTTTGGGATTGATAGTTTGGGTTCCTAGAAGGCAGACAAATCACTAATGCAATTGGAATTGTGCAAGAAGCTCTTCATAGAATTAAGGTTAAAAATATTAAAGCATTGGTACTAAAGCTGGATTTAATAAAGGCATGTGATAGAGTGGACCGGGGGTACCTCAGGCTCGTATTATTATAAGTTGGATTGAGCTTGGAGGCAAAAGATTGGATCATGGGATGTGTGACAACTGCAAATTTTGCAATATTGATCAATGGTAAACCAACAAGATTCTTCAAGAGTTTCAGGGGATTAAGGCAGGGATGCCTGTTATCACCTCTACTTTTTCTTCTTATTGTGGAAGGGTTGAGTAGAAAATTAAAAGAACAGGTTGAAGCGAAGAATATTGTTGGAATTCTTTTAGCTAGAGGGTTGAGAATAACACACCTGATGTTTGTGGATGATGTAATAATGTTTGGGATTGGCAGTTTGGTTGAGTGGGAATCTATCAAAAAGGTTTTGGACCTCTTCTGTAAGGGGATGAGTATGGCTTTTAGCCTTCAGAAGTCTGTCTTTTTAGAAGTTGGGTGAGCAGATGAAGAACTTGTTCTGCTAAAAGATATGCTACCATTTGAAATAAGATCAGTTGATGCAAGGTTTAAGTACTTGGGATTTTACATAAAACCAAATTGTTACAATCGAGCTGACTGGTTTTGGCGGGAGAAGAAATTTGAGAAAATAATTTTACATTGGACTCATAGGTGGTTGTCTTTAGGAGGTAGGGTTACATTGGTAAAGGCAGTGCTTGAAAGTATTTTTCTATATTGGTTATCTTTGGCCAAGATACCAAAAAGTGTTATGAATAGTATAAAGAGGAGGATGTTTATCTTTTTGTGGACAGGTAAGAAAGATAAGGAAGGTATGCATTTGATTAGTTGGAAAATAATTTCAAAACCAAAAAAGTATGGTGGGTGGGGTATAAAAAACATTTATACCTTTGGAAAAGCATCGGCTGCTAAGAGTCTTTGGAGATGCCTTATGTTACTTCAATTTTGGAATGAGGTTATAATTAAAAAATAATTACAGAAGAAATCTGTGGAAGCATGGCTTAGACAAGAAAAGAAATCATGGAATGGATCCTCAAATTTCTGGAGAGATTTAACTTCATCCTTACCTGTTATTTTTGCTTGGCTATTTTGGAAGCCTGGGAATGGGAAGGCAGTATGAATAGAGTCATATCCTATGGTGGGTACTTTTAATTTCCATAAACTGTCAAAACAACTTATAATGGTACTGAAGGAACAAGACATACAATTCTTGACACAAGTTGGAGATAATTTTCTGGAGGATGTAGGCCATACAAGATGGTTAAAAGCTTAGAATCTAGGGTTGGATGGAGAACTAAAACGTGAATGGACAAACTATATCAAGGGTTTAAGAGGAGCAGGGATAGAATTGAATGATGGAAAAGATATTTTTTTGTGGTCTTGGGATACAAAAATGGGCCAGGTAAGTGCTAAACTTGCATATAATGCATTACTGTTAGAGGAGAGAGTAGAAGCACCTATGTTCTAGTTTAATAAAATTTGGAAATGGCAGATTCCCCTAAAAGTACAACTGCTTATCTCGTTAATGTTGTAACAAAAGATCCTCACTTGGGTAAATTTGAAGAAAAGAGGTTTTATTGGGTCGAATAAGTGTGTCTTGTGTGGGAATTGTGAGGAAACAATGAATCACCTATTTGTTGAGTGTAGATTTTTTAAAGATCTTTGGGGTATAATTTCAAAGGAATTAAAGTTTCACAATGTTTGGATTGGTGGCCAAATTGAGGAATTATTTCAAAGATGGATTGTGAAGAAGGAAAATAGGGTAGAAACTCCATGCTTCATCTGTTGGGAAGTATGGAAACATAGGAACCAAATTATTTTCAAAAATGTTGTTCCTAGTTTGGGTAGAGTTTGTACTAGCATATTACAAGACTTGGGAGAATTTAAAGCTATCCAGGAGATTAAGAAATTAAGGTTAGATAGGCCACCTATTCTGGATTTGGATTTAGCAGTGGGTTTCTTTGATGGAGCCTCTCAAGAAATGGGTAAAAAGTGTGGGGCGAGGGTTGTACTAAAATGCCTAGTATTGGGCACATAAAGAATCAAAATGAATTGTGGGAGCAAGACCAACACTAAAGGATAACTTTTAGCTATGTGGTGCATATTATATTTTGCTAATCTAATGAAGGTATCAAGATTATTATTGGCTGTAGATTCCAAGATTATTATTGACTGGTTTAATAATGTTAATAACTTATAGGTTCTCTCTTTACAGACTTGGATGTCAAAAATCAGAAGGCTCAGCATAATATTTATACAACTCAAAGCACAACATATTTACAAAACTTTTAACAAGGAAGCAGATATTTGAAAGAGTTACAACCAGATAAAAACTATATGATTATTTAGGAGAAAAAGATACCCTGATTTTCTGTTGGTGCTCACTGATAAAGTCTATTATTTTGTTCTTGTTATGATATGTAAAAAAGGTATTAAATTTCATGATGAAAGTGTTATTTTATGGAGGATCAGAATTGTATGATTGTAGGTATAATGTGGAAGTTCATAGTTGTTTTGGACTTATGGAAAATACAGTGCTGCATAAGATGTATGAATTTTGGAGCAGAATATTTATATTCACTCATATACAACTTTTTCTTTTTGAAAAAAAAACATATTCTTCATTTTTACACATAAAATTTAAAAATTTATCTAAAATATTGTAAATTTCATATTTATTAATTTATTAAATTTTATTGAAATTAAAATTTAATATTTTTATAATTAAAATGGTATAAAATTTATTTAAATTTTATTAATAATAAAAAGTATTTGATAAAAAAAATAGATTCGACTTAAAACAATTGTGTTTCTTGGCTCAATTTTTTTTTTTTTGTAAGTAAGAAAAGTATATATTAGGAGCCTCCTAGAGACAGAGTATTATGACATAGTACATAGAGATCCAAGCTGAGGTACAAGACTGCCCCAACAGAGGGGAAACCAGTCCTTGTACCCAAGCAGTTTGAAAACTTAACAGAACTATTGTCTAGCATTTGAAACAGAAATTACATCGATATCACCCATATACTAGTGAGAAAGGTTAATTCTCAAAAAGCTACTACCCATCTGTGATACGACAAAATAAAACTAAACTAGCTAGACACCTGGCTGAGCTGCCCAGCTGGGCTCCTGTTCCACTTCATCCATAGCTTCGCCTGCGCTTTCTCGATTGGCATCTGTCGTTGTCCCCAGAGCTGCTTGTGGTGCTGCATCTGGCACAGTATCTATCGCTTTGTCCTTTGCCTCGACCGGCTCCTCCATTGGAGCATCCTCATCCGAGATAGAGATAAGTGAGCTCTTCAGAGAGGAGAGAGTCCGAAGAAAAAGATCCACCTTGGCTTCGATTTCCTGAAGCCGAAAATTGAGATCGTCCACTTCCTGGCGAATATCAAAAACGAGATCATAGAGGGTCGTCATGCTATCCCATAGCTGGACATTGGTGAAGGGGCCGCGGGGAAGAGGCCCAGCCCCGCGTGAAGCATGCTGCGAGTGGGAGTCTAGTTCAGATGTCAAGACGGAGGGACTGCGGGCATGACATCGGGGGGGGCTAGATAGTCTGGGCGCCAAGGCTCTGCTAGTAGAGTGTGAATTTAACCTACCACGAGAGTAAGCTGAGAGATGTCCAGGGTGGCGCTGGGAGGAGGAGGTAATGGAGGGTGAATCGAAAGGGGAGACGGAGGGGCGTCGAGGCTTCCAGGGCGAGCCCCGACGCGGTCTTCCCCTTGGACGAGGCATGGTTCGGCCCACACTGCGAACAGATACAGTCCCCAACGCTGAACGAGGACGAAGGGTCAAGGAATAAGGAGGGCTGAGCTTGGGCTCGGAAGCACTTAGAACAGATTCACACCATTGCCACTGCAGAGCAAGCTCTGTGGGAGGTTGACAATAACAAATACGCAACACTGCCTTCCTAGCCATATCAAAAAAAACGGATGGGAGGGACACCTGAATTAAAGCTTGCATTAATGCTCAAATGCATCGAGTTGAAGGTTTAATAAATTAGGAAGAGGGTGGCACGGGCCCTTCACGTGCCCCCGTGTCCTGGTGGCTATTTTCCACACCCGTCGATCGCCGCGTAGCATGCACTATCACCCCATCCGAGGGGACATCCACCAAGCTGGCTTTGCGAACACATTTCTGGAAGATAGGGTGATCCAGATCTTGCTCAGCGTTGCATTGGAGGTCTGAGCTAGTCCACGCTACGCCCAGATTGGCCAGCTCATCTGTTATCTGGTTTTCCTTTCTCCTAACGTGTGTGAGAATGATTACTAGATTAGGATTCAGTAGTCCAGCAATAATCTGGAGGCCGTGAGACAGTCTCCAACTGGGCGAAATGTTGTCTGGCTTTGCTCCGTTTACTAGTCTATGCAACAAGCTTATGATGAGTAGAGAGTCCCCTTCGATGATTAGCTTGGTGAAATTGTGATCAACAGCCAAATGGAGGCCTTTTATCAAACCCCAGAGTTTAGTTGTGTTGTTTGTTGTGTATCCAAGGGGGCCCGCTCCAATGGAAAGAATGCATCCAGAATGATTTCAGAGAACCACTCCATAGCCAGCTACTCCAGGGTTGCCTTTAGAGGCTCCATCAAAGTTCAGTTTGACAAAATTTTCCGAAGGGGGAGACCAAAATGAAGGGTTGTTGTGATGGGCAAGAGAGGATGGTGGGGGAGGAGCTGGAGGGGGGTGGGGAGGAGCCCAATGCGTGAAGACCGGAAGTTCAGAAGAGGGACAGTTCAAATCTTCCCTGGACCAAGTCTGAAGATAAAGAGTTTCCAGTATATTGTGTCGACATTGTTGCCAACATTGCTGCCAGGGAAGAGAGAGGTTCCTGAAGAGTCTTTGATTTCTCTCTTTCCAAATATGCCAGAGTATAAAGCCTGGAAGAAGCTGCCATACACGATTGAGGATGGGTGAATAGAAGGCCACATCTCTCCAATTCTCAAGGGTTTCAATGATGCTATTCCTTAGGAGATCCGAGATACGCATAGTGACTACCGCTTGGTCCCATATTTGGGCTGAGTAAGGGCAGATATTCAGGAGATGATTCATAGTTTCTTCATCGTCTCCACAAAGAATGCAAATAGAGGGTCCTGTGAAACCTCTTTTGAGTAGATTATCCCAAGTTAAGATGCTTGAATGTAGGACCAACCAAAGAAAAAGAGTTACCTTCGGCCAATGTTTGAGGCTCCAAATTTTTTGCCAGATCTCTGAAGCCGGGCTAGGGTCATTGCGGGTTTGAATTTGATAGGATTCTCTCGTGCTAAAGGTGCCCTGTGTTCCGTAGCCCCATCGCAGAATGTCTTCACCCTCGATTATGTGAATTTCCCGTTTGGCTAGCTCTTCATTCAGAGGTTCCAGGTTGACATGCACGTCCAAGTCCATGTGATCCCTGTCCACTCTCCAGTAGCGCCAGGTATCCTCCCTAGGGTTTTTCTGCCAATAATCCGCTACCAGAGTTAGGCCTGCTTGGGTTGCTTGGGTGCAGATGTCATGTGCCCATACCTCAACTCCCAGAGCGGGCCATTGGTGCCAGGAATCCTGCCAAAAGAGGGCAGTTTTTCCATTTCCTAATTCCCAGAATGCATGTTGTGTGACCATCCGTCTGTTCTGTTTGGTTGTTGTCCAGATCAAGGAACCCTGATTATCCCCATCCCAGCGGATGAGATTCCTCTCTGCCATACTTGGTGTGTATTTCTTCCGCCATAGTTTAGCCCATAATTCCTTGGGATTTTTTAGCCAGCGCCACCAAATCTTGGCACTAAGAATCTTGTTCATTATGGCTGGATCTCTTAAGCCTAGCCCTCCTTGATCTTTGGGCCTACAGAGCTTGTCCCAGCTGACAAGTGCTATCTTCTTCTCTTTGGCAATTCCTTGCCAGAGAAAATTCCTTTGTAGACTTTTGATGGAGGTAAGAACAAATTTTGGGGCGGCCAACGCAGAAAAGATGTAAATCGGGAGAGCTTGAAGGACGACCTTGAGCAGAATGAGTCGATTAGGGAGATTTAAAGCTCTGAAAGTCCACGAGGAGAGCCTTTTGGAGAAGGAATACAGGAGGTGTTCCCAAGAGGAGTTTCTAAGGGCGTTGTCAATCAAGGGGATGCCGAGATATTTGGATGGAAGGGAGCTTCTTCTGAAACCTAGAATGGTCGAGATGTGACGTTGAATCTGAGGGGGGGTGTTAAAAAAGAAGATTAGGGACTTTTCCTTGTTGCATTCTAGTCCTGAGGCAGCCGAGAAGGTTTGAAGGATCTTCTGGAGAGAGTTGGCTTCTCAGGCTGTAGGGCTGCCCATTAAAAGGGTGTCATCTACAAACTGGCTATGCGAGATAGGGGGAGAGATGTTGTGCAAGGGTAAACCTTTCAGGAGGTTATTTGCCAGGGCTGCTTTAATGGAACGACTGAGACCTTCAGCCATAATTATGAAAATAAAATGGGATAGGGGGTCTCCCTGTCTGATCCCTCTGGAGGGGGAGAAGGGTTTCGAAGGGACACCATTGAGAAGAATAGAGAAGAAGGTTGAAGAGGTAAGGTTAAGTATCCAAGTGACCCAGTTTTGATCAAAACCAAAAGCTAGAAGCATGGCTCTCATGAAATCCCAACTGAGCTTATCAAAAGCCTTA
>JZKD02S0614646.1:0-15865 GCA_000966675.3 Picea glauca
CAACGGCACCAGAAATGTTGGTGACGGAAGTCACTCCTTGATTGTAGCAGGAGCAGAGCCCGACGCCCATCAGTTTTTATGTCACGATAGTTTTAATGGGTGATCAAATGGGTAGAGACTTGGGAATATATCACTCAAACTTAGGGACTGGGTCCGGCATGTGAGGAACAAAGGAGGTCTTGATCTAACTTCAGTTAGTGGGGTGATTTGAAAATGAGCAGGTTGAAGACTTGGTGAGAGGAGTGGACAAACTACCTCAAGCAACAGGCCTTTCAGTAATTTGTAGAAGAAAAACTCTGAACGTGATATCCTCTAGTTCAGAGCTTCGGGAAACTGAAAGGGGGGACTTGACTGGATTCTCCAATTCCAAGTCATTCAGTGCTAAGAAAATCACAGGGACCGATTAGCAACAATGCGACTGTTACAGTGATCAAACTCTACATCATCCTATAACAGTTACAACTCGACTGGATTCTCCAATTTCGATCCGTTCTAATACAGTGTAAACAAAGACATGAAATAAAAACTGACATTCATAAGACAAGAAGTCTCAAGAGTTCAGACATAACCAAAAAAATAGTGCTTCATTAAAGTTTACCACCTGAGAGCCTTGCTCAACAATCAATCCCTTACAAAATACAAAGATTGAGTTCATATACTCAGAGAAAATCGCCCAACAGAGGCACGCCCAGTCACTCAAGGCTTGGTGCCTTTTCAGCCAAAATCGGGCGGGTATTCTTTGTTAGACGCCACCTTAACTGTGCATGGCTCCTGCAAGGGGAGTATCTGAGCCATTAAGTGTCGAGCTAGCATGTGCAGACCTCCTCCGGCTGGTTGAGGACTCGGCGTGGCTTCTTCAGAAAAGTGGGTACACAGGACCCTCTCGAGAAGACCGCTTGCCATATTATCCATACTTTACACTTAATACCTGAGGAGAGGTTTCAACCACCCCTTCTCATCTTCATTTACTCCAGGAGAAAACCAAGATCGAGGTCAGATCAGATGGCGCATGGAGATCATGATCATCCTTTCGGAGACTAGGATCGACATCTTTGGCCCCTTTTTTCATAGCTCCTTTCTTTCCCAAGTGACCATGGGCCGTGACCTTGTGTCTATTCCCAAAACGCTTTCGGCGTTCACGAATAAGAAGGGGCTGATCCATGCTTCTTAAAATCGCAATGAGCGAAATGCCGAGATGGATTGAGTTGGTGCCACGCGTCCCCCTAGATCTGACAGTTCTAAATTCTCCCAACGATGTTGTGGACCCAGTTCCTTGATGCTCCTGACACCTCGCGCATCGGGAAATGACGGAGCAGTTTCTTGTGCTTCGAAGTCATGATGGGCGAAAAGGAGGAGAGCCTAATCGCGCGCCAGGTGGCTCCTATGGATGAACGACTGAGGCTGATTCGTGATACCGCGAGCCTGACTCTGGGCACTTTCGGCACTCTAGGGTTCGGGGTTTTGAGATGTGAGATGACGAGGGACTTTCACCTTTCAAACTCCCGAATGCCGATATGTCGACTGGATCTCAAACTATGTGTCACTGGATCGGACGACCCAAATTTAGTCTTGAAATATAGGCGCTTTCTATGATGCTATATATCGGTTAACTTGGTAGCCCCGATATACTGATGACCGTTGATCTTCCCTTATGGATGAATCTGGGCAGTCGACAACATAACTTCTCCCTTTTATGTGCTTGGAAGCCTTAAAACGAAATTTTCCCATGCTACTTTCGGGTGCTTCTCAAGCACCTCGCAGACCCGAATACTCTTGTGCCTAGGACAAGAAATGTCGCTAACAGTTAGTATGTATCTATGTTGTTTTGAACAACTCGGTGTAATTTACCCTATGAAATATAACCCCCATTGATTGAATAGCCTAGAAAAAACCACTGGTTGGAGTGGGATGGTTGCTCCCTTCTCCCTCCCCACGCTTATTTGACAAGTTTTACAGTTTCTAGCGTATGTGCGGGAGTCCCTGAACAGAGTAGGCCAATAATAGCCATCTCTTAGTATTTTATGAGCAATGGTGTTTCCTGCGAAATATCCACCGACAGGACCATCATGGAGCTCCTTTAGAACTTTGTCTGCATCATCACATTTGAGACATCTTAATAGTACCCCATCATAATTAACACGGATGAGCACTGAATTTATGAGGCGATATTGTGCGGATTTTAACTTGAGGGCTCTCCTTTCCCAAGGATTCAGGTTTTCTGGGAAACTCCCATGATGCAGGAGATAAGTTAGTTTCTCGTACCAAGACTCTTACCCTAGGGAGACGTATCAAGCTTCACCACACCATAATTTCAATTCATTCTCCCATCTGGGGTCTTCATTTTCTTGTTCCTGGGCTTCAACTGTTAGCTTGCATAACCCTTGTCCCTTAACCAGTTTAGTAGGTTTTATATCTAGATCAAATTATTGGACTACTGCCATCCAATTTCCTCATCTTTCCCCCATATCTTGTTGAGTAAATAGGGTTCGGACTGCAAGGTGAGGCATGATGACTTTGGTATAGTTATTAAGGATGTAAGATCTAAAGTGTTTTACTTCCTTGTATACCGCATAAGCATTCTTTTCTATAGCAGGGTAATTAAGTTCGTCCCCTTGGATATTAGTGCTCATAAATGATACCTGGGCCTCTTTGTTGTCATCATCCTTCTGAGTTGATATTGCAGCTAGTGATTGGTCGGAGGCAAAAGTATAGAGGAAGAAATCTTTGCTAAAATCAGAACTTCGCAACATTGGGGCTTGAGATATCACTGTCTTAATGTTGCTGAAAGCCCTTTTCTGTTCATCATCCCACTTAAATTCAACATCTTTACAGATCTTTTTTTGTAAGGGTTTGATCGTTTCAGTGAAATCGGGGGTGAATTTCCTCACAAAATTGATCTTTCCAAAGAATGATTGCATAGCATTTTTGTTGTGGGGTAATGGAAGATGAGATATAGCCCTAATTCATTATGGGTCTATGTGAATGCCTGATTGAGATATAATGTGACCTAACAACTTACCTTCCTTGACACCAAAAATAGTTTTCTTAGGGTTTAAGGATATACTGTATTGCCTACACCTTTCAAAAATTGGGTTTAATGTCATATGTGGTCTTCTCTATTCTTTGAATACATAGTCACACCATCCAAATAGACTACTACACATTTGTTGATTAGTCCTCGAAAATATACGACCATGGCCCTCTAGAAGGTTTCCCATGCATTGATTAACCTAAAGGGCATGTATTTATAAGTGAAGGTTCCCCATTTAGTTTGGAAGGTAGTTTTCAAGCGGTCTTCTTTTGAAACTAGAACCTGATTGTAACCTGAGAAACCGTCCAACAGGGAGAAAATCTCAGAGCCTGACACAGTCATCAAGAGTTTCTCCATTGGTGGGTTTCGGTAGTTTTCCTTTTCTGAAGCTCTGTTGAGGTTTATGAAATATACGCATAGGCGGATTTCCCCTGAATTTTTCCTCACATGAACCAAATTTTCTACCCATGCAGAGTGTCTAAACTGGAAGATAATTTTGGCATCTAATAGTTTCTTCAACTCTTGACACATGAGAGGTTCCAGGGATGGGTGGTACTTCTAGAGCTTCTATTGGAAGGGTTTCATTTCAGGTTTTAATGGGATAGTGTGTTGAATTATGCGAGTATCTTAAGTTTCCAGATCTCGGTAGGACCAAGCAAAAACATCTTGATATTGTCTGAAAATTTTGAGATAGGCCTTCCTTTCCTCTTTAGATAATGTCTTGCTGAGATTTATATTCTTGGGGTTTTCTGGGGTTCCTAGATTTATAGTTTTATGCATGGGATAGGAACTCTCCGTCTTTGCATTCTTTGACCCTTTAAATATTTCCCTTAGGTCAAACAATTTTTCTAAATTGGATATTCCCTACGATATCATGTGAAACCTTGGTTTGTTAGTCAGTTGATCTTTATGAGGATCGATTTCTTCTGATTGTTCCTGGAATACTTCATCGTCAATAGCCAAGTCTTTAAAATTATCCTGATTGGTAAAAAAAATTATGATGTTTACATCTCCTTTAAAGACCTTCCAATTAGAAATAGTGTTGGGCACCGATGGTTTGTAGAGTATCTCCACAGTGAATCAGGAGGCTTCATAATCTTCTAGAGGTGATAGCCTTGAGGCAGCGCTGGCTAGAGAATCTTCAATAATGTTTTTTGTTCTAGGGATCGCCATAATGTTGAAGGCTTCAAAATGATCTATTAGTTTGTGCACTTCCTGTTGGTAATTCTTCAGGCGAGGAGATTTGCAATGTATAGTGTTCGTTACTTGTTTGACGATGATTTCAGAATCTCCAAAAACCTTCAATTCTTTAACTTTTGAGTCTATGGATTTCTTTATCCCTTGTACCAAAGCTTCATACTGGGTGGTATTGTTTGTGAATTTGAACTCTAGTGTACAGGATAGGAAATGTCATTTACCTTTTGGATCAATGAGGATGCACCCTGCCCCTGACCCTTCTTGTGATTTCGATCCATCAAAGTATAAGGTCCAAAATGGTGGGGAAAACTTATCATCTCCCCCTTTTTTGTCACTTTCCTCCTTTTCTCATGTTTATTCTGTGATTTCTAACGCAGGTTCTTGACAAAAGAGGGTTTCCTCTGTCGTCGTCAGAAATTTTTATTGAAAGATCATTTTAGAGTTTTGAGTAAGAGGGACATCAGATGAGAGGGGGGAGAAATTCTCGAAATCATAGTCACAAGAATAATTTCCTAGCACATGGAAAACTGTCAATGAGGATTCATTGAGGGTTTCTAATTCAGTGATAGTATGTTTTAGATATCTTTCCCTATTGATCATGATCATATTCATGTGTCCCTTTAATGGAAGCGAAAGGTGAGCCCAGTCTATACTAAAGTATCCATTTAACTTCTCAGACCAATCTCAACTTAATAACAATCCATAAGATTATGGGATATCTACTACAATGATGTCAATTACTTTCACAAATTTAGGGTGTGTCGTTATTTTGATCATTACATCTTTGATCTCTCCCATGAACTTCATCTGGGTTTTGTCCAATTGTATAATATGTTTATCACTTTTGAGAGGGACTACGTTTAATGTTTTGCAAATAGACAATGGCATGAAATTAGAGGATGCTCCTAAGTCAACCAGACAATTATGGAGGTTTCTGTTGAAGACTTCAAATGTCAAAAGGAATGGTGGGACAAAAGGTTTTCCCTTATTTTCTTCAGAGTAGGCATTCACAATTGGTTTATTCCTTAGATCTGTGGGAGTTAGATTTTCTCCTTGGTTAGTGCTTGTTGTAGGATTTTCTACTGATTTCAATGCTTGTAATAGAAAGTCCTTTTTCTAAGGGATTCTACATATGTCCATGACTCATATGTTTTCTTTCAAAATTTTCAAATCTTATACTATGTTGTAGTCTAGCTTGGGCAATTCTCGTGTATGGATTTTTATAGGATTTCTTCTGGGAACAAAAGGTGCTTTCAGGTGATCATGAGCTAGTCTTCCTCCCAAAGTTTGGGTAGTAGTAAGATTGTTTGAGATAGGTTGACCTCTACTTCATGTTTTCACAACTAAGACCTCTTCGGGTGGTTCTTGAACCTCAAATAGGTTATCGAAAGGCATTGGTAGGTCAGGATCCCATATCAGCATGGTTGTTTCTTCTGGTGAATCAATGTATTCCTTATCAACAATATTCATAATTGATCCTCTTGATTGTTCGGTTAGGGAAACTTCATATAGAAATCGGTTGGCCATCAAATTCATGGAATCCATCCATTATGGGAAGTCTCTTTCAGAGTGTTTCTCTTGGTGATAAGTACAGAAAGAGTCAGAAAATGCATTTCCTAGATCGATGTTTAATTTGGCCAGGGGAGGTTCAATCGCTTTGAACGGTGGATTTCTTTTGAATTTTTTTTTTATAGGGCCTCTGGCCTTGGTTTCCTTCCCCTGCACTTGTTTTCATGTGTGCGATCTCGTTTGAAAAATTCTTGACCATACGTTGTATGTCTTATATGTCTCCACTTCCCTTTTCGGGACCTTGTTTTGTTTGTTTCCCTGAGGGTATAGTCAACAATAGCCCTCTCCTGGGCGGAGGGTGAAATTCCTTCTTGACTAATGAGACCTGGCCTTCTTTACATCCCTTCATTTGGAACTCTATTATTTTGGCTTCTTCAAAATTTTCAGCTAAGGTTGCTTTGACAGGCCTCTTTACAAACATGGAGATAGAAGCTGGGAGAGCATTAGCATATACTTCGATTTGGAACTCCTGAGTGGGTTTAGCTTCAGGTTGGAATTTTTTTAAGATAGTGGTGAATATTTGATTGAAGTCTTTAACCTTCTCCTTTGAACTCATGGTGGCGGCGAAAAACTTAGCCATCAAATCTCTTGTAGTGGTTTCTTCTGCAAATTTATCCAAAAAATCCTTTTGAAACTTCGTCCAACTAGTTATAGACCCTATAGGTAAGTTAAAATACCATGTGGAGGTTGAGTTCTAAAAAGTATAGGGGGAAATAATGCATACTACGTCTTCATGTTGGACATTCATCAGTCTGATAGCTAGTATGGATTTTTTGATATGGTCTTCAGGCAATCCTCAGGTTTCAGGGTCAAATTTAGGGAGTAACTTCTCTGGATGTCGGGGAAGGTTATGTACTCATCCATGGATGTCCAAAGAATATTTGGACAACCAAAGTTGATTATTTTGAGGTGGGTTTCCCCTTTCTTCATTATGATAATTATTATCGTCTATGTCTTCCAATCCTAAAAATGAGCGCTCTGAGTTAAACCCTTCCTCTTCAGAAAAGTCATCGGGCTTGGAGAAGTCATCGGCTGGTGTTTTAGGGATTATATTAAGAGAATGTTTGATTTTGGGGAGGGATAAATCTATCAGGTCTTCTATTGTGTCCAAAAAAAACTGGTCGGGGGACTCGACCAATGGTCTGCTTATTTGTTTTCTTTAAGGAAGTAATGGAACTAAGGGAAATGCATCGATCTATCGGGCATAAGCACTTGTGATTCTTATGAATTGGTTAAATTACTCATGAGGAAGAGCATAAGGTATCTCAGGGAATATATGTTCTTCCTCGGGATGGGGTGATTTAATTGTTTTAGGAGTACTCAGTGTGTGTAGGATGTCTTGGGAATGACTAGCCATGAATGTGGGTTGTTTTGAATCTACGGGATGTGTGAAAACTTTTGTAAAAAATATTATCAGAAATTCATTATTTATGCCCTCCTTCTAGCACCAATTTTGTTGAGAGGTCATAAATCCATTTAAATCAACAACAGGAACCAAACCCACCACCGAGGCCTAATTAGAATCTGCAACTTTTAATAGTGGAATGGTTCTCCAGATCTTGCGATCTGGCCAAATAATCGATGGGCTTTACGTTTTTCTAGTGAAAGATTCTCCTTTAGTTTGGATGTTCTCTTTTTGTATTATCTCTTATAGGTGGGATCGATAAAAGATAAAATCTGGTATAAACCAACTAGGTAATAAGGTGAGAAAACGTAAATACTAGAGAAGGATGAGCTTGGGATAACCCTGTCACTCTAGCATGAAGACAATGATTCTCTATCATAGGCCTAGTACTAATACATTAACCTGCTGGTGTTCCAATTATTGACCGAGATACAATTTATCAGAAGAAAACATACATGCAATAAACGATGGAAAGAAAAATAGTTTTCTTAACTCTAATCATCTATCACATATTAACACAACGATTTACTTTTCATCATTAAATACAAGAACTGTAAAAAAAAATTGAATCAGATAACTTATCGACAGATTTAGAAGCTCTTACTCGTTACAACATCCATTCATGAGATGAAATCATAAATAATTCTTCTTCACATCCAATCATACACACTTTTGATAAAACACAAACTTTGTCTCTAGTCCTAAACAAGACTTCTCAATTAAGGCAGCTCTAAAATAGTTCTTTACAAATCCAAAAACTGAGGGTCTTTGCAACAACCATCGATCTTTGCTAACAGGTTGATCCTCCTATTTATAACATACTATTAACTAAAAATAACTATTAAAAGTGCAGCTAAATAAAACAAAAATTGCCACATGGTGTTTTCATCTCTCAATATTTGTAAGAGTCATCACATGATCTCACTTAAGTGGATGACTCTTCTTGTACTCTGACCATTTGAAGAATAGATCCTCACATGTTTTAGCATACGGGAATATATGTTGTTCCATTGGGGCCGAAAGGATCTCTCTTATGTCTATTGCCCGTGCCCGATACTTGACTGTTCTGGAACTTAATTGTTGCAACATGGCTCGAGCTTTGATTGGGTGTTCCATGAACTCTCCCACTTGTCCTGGCACCATGTCTGCCACTTTTGCGATCTCCACAGCCTATGACGAGTCTTGTTCGGCATGTGATTTGAATATGTCACGAAAGTCAAAAAATTCATCGGGTGTGTTGAATTCGGGGAGGCCGATGTCTCTCATTGCCTAGTTGATCTTGGTCCAACTCTTTTCTCACTCGGCCCATTTCACTTGTATTTCCTGATGAGGTTCTTGAGCCATTTTTACCCAATATTCGGTTGATTTCCTTATGCAGTCGATGCTACTTTCCCTTGACACCCGGATTATGTGCTCTTCGACATCTCGGCCTTGTTGAACCATGCTAATATAGTCGGTCCTTTCCATGACTTGGTGTGCTTTCTCGTACCACCTTTCCATATCCTTTCATGTCTCCAATGCCATGAGGGTTTCTTCTTGAAGCTAGAATATCCTTGCAGTGAATAGGTGTCATTCATCTATAAATTTATTCTAGGCCTCCTGGAATTCTCTCCTTAGGAACACCACGACCTATGTGGTGTCCTGGTAATATTTCGCCAAATGGCACATATGTTCCAATTCCTTCAGAGTAACGAACAACTCATATTCATCCCTTTTTGCTCTGTCTAGAGTGGCATCTGTGATTTCCATCCCTGCGCCGATAAGTTCATATGTCTTGGCATGCTCTATGTTTATTAGTTTTTCTTCTCTGGTTATGAGGATGGAGCGAACTAGAGTAATCCTCCTCTTCTCGGTGTTTCTCTGCATGATATATTTTCTTTTACAGTCATATTAGATGGCATGTATGTCAACAACTTCATCCATGGGTTTGGGGATTTGTTGATCTCCCCAGGTAAGCATATTTCATAGGCCTCCGATGGTGTACATATGTTCGAGAATAGGGTTCTTGAACCTCTTTCGTGTGTTCCGAGGGTCCGACCTATGTTTTTCTCTCATTGGGAGACTGAGTACCAGTTGAAATTGATGCATCGGGGGTAGGCTTGATACTTACTTGATAATCGGTCATTGAGATGTCGATTTCTTGCTGTGGAGGTTCATCTTTTTGTTTGCCCAACCCTGGCTCGTCCATCGAGCTATCCTTTTGAGTTTCTGGTACATCGAGTAGTTCAGTGTCTAAGACACTTTCGACCTCCTGGTCATTCTTTGAAGGGCTTTGAATTTGAGCATCGAGAGATGGGGAAGATGCCTTATCAAGATCCTTTTCCTCTGTGATCTGCACAAGAGTCACCAGGGATACCTCCAAATTTTCTTCATCATCATAAATGTTTATCAATTCACAGAGGGGGTTTGGTGCACTTTCTCTTCCTGATGTTCTTACTATCTCTGGCTGATCTAAAACATCCCCCGGTGATACGGCCTATGGAATTGTAACTTCATTGTTATCTGACCCAATGATTTCATCAATTTGTATTAGCTCAGGGTCGCTTGGACCTACCTATCTTTCATATGGGTTGTCAGCATGGCCCCCTATCATTCCTATGAGGTCTGGTTCATCTTGCAGCTGATCAATTACTCATTGTGACTTTTCTATCATGAGAAATCCCCTTTCCCATGAATCTTGTGTCATAGGAAATCCTTTATCCTACACCGGAGCCACCAGGGGAACCTCTATTGCTTCTTCCACTTTAATTTCTTCCCTGGCTCTGAGGGCCTCTTGAGTTGATTGATCTATGGTAATCTCCTATTCATCCAGGCTCATGGCCCTGAACCTGGTCATTTTTGGGTCAACCATCCTTGCTACCACCTCATCCCAGTCCTGAGAATTTTTCGTGAAGACTTCATCTTCAAATTTGTTGTGGGCGTACAGCTAGCAGGACAACATTTGTGAAGCGTGTTGCAAGACCAGGCCATTTGGATCATTCTTGCAAAATCATCCTGTCTGGAATCTAAACTTGAATTGTCTCATCCCTTCTTATTTGGCTTGAGCTGTATCTTTAACCAAGTAGAAACCTACATGGAAACCATAGGGAATGAACGCCCGCTTCTTGTAGTTGACCAGGGTGGCATTGTATCCTTCCAAGCTAGTTTGATAGCATATTTCTCCTACTACAATCCAGTCCGAGACATGAGATGGTAAGAGATGTGGTGCTCTGATGGCCCTGAACACCCTGATGTAGGTTTCACTCTAGTCCAAGTACCAGTGGCCTACCTTGGAAATCATTTTCATGGTCGCAGCCGATAGTCTCAGGCATTCCTTCTTAAAAAGAATGAAATAAATTTGTGTGATGAATTCATCGTAGATAAGGGAGTAAGACCTTTTATACCTTTTCTAGCATAACACATTGAAATAGACATGGACCGGGAGCTCTGCAATATGTCATCTCAGATTCATGCTGACGAAGATGATTATGGAACACATGACATCAACCAAATATGAAGACATGTAGAAAATTGGTGTCTCTCCTTCCTTTGGCATCTGAGCCTATTCTATACAGATGCTCAGTTGTTTATAAATTATTTCTCCCCATTTGAAACCATTCCTAGAGATTTCCACTATGTAAGCCAAGGGCATCCATGCCGGGGATGATTTTAAGGATGGAAATTTATTTTAAAATGTAGAAACCTTGGCGAATCTTACTAATCCTTCATATGCCAAATACAAACTTTTGGCGATATTTTTGTAAAAATATTCAAATTTCTAAGGATTTTATATAGTCTGTATAAAATTTTAGCGATTTTTAAGGTAAAATAATTTTATCCTATAGAATTTGGGCGAGTCATTTTTAGAATAGAGAATCATTTTTTGGGAAAAACCATGGAAAATTAACCCATGAGTGAAATTTAGCCCCTAAAATCATCCATGAATTCCATTCCTTTGAAAATATGGAGCAATCCTTCTCTCCATATAATTGACAGATGAGAGCCATCAAATAGATGTATGGCTCCCTTAAATTGGTTGGCCCGTACTATCCATTGCTTCGGTTGGTGTACTTCTTGTCCTCCCTCCACCATGAGGCCATGACTCGGCTAGTGTCGTGGCGCTCGTAGAAATTCATGACAAAATCTGTGTTTAGCAGCTCCTCAGGATCTCTAAGATTGTAGTATTTTTGAACTTCAACTCATAAGAACACTCTGAAACACCCACCATTGTCATTGTTGATCAAACATTTATGTGTGTTTGTATGGTCAATGAGCCACTTCAGGACTTCGATACAGGCAAAAACATGGGTTATGCTCGCCACCATATGCAGGTACGACTGTCGGATGTTCAGGAGCACTTCGTCCTCGAGTGCTCTAACATCTGGATCACTATGTGGTATATATTTTGAGTATTCCTCCTGACTAATCTTGTTAAATATTTCTCCCCAATGTGGGAGTGCCATATTGGACCCTGTGCTTGCCTCTGTATATAGAAAGGCCAGAGCCTAGATGAAAACCTTATTCGTCACTGTCTTAATGAAATTTTTTGGCCTCGTAGTGTATTCTAATTGTTTTGCAGCCCCTGGAGAGGAGCCTTCGCCTAACTCTGGTTCTTTCAGCTTTGGTTCCCTCGGGGATCGTCTGGTGGTAGGATTTCTTAGCGGCATTGTTCCTGCAACTAAAATAAACCTTCAGAGACTGTGTAAAGAAAAAAATCGGATAGAAAACATAAAATTTGCATCCATGTAAAATTTACATACTTGGATACATACATGTGAAGCTCGCTAAAACCTGGTTATTTTGATACTCACGTGATCTCTGCAGCCTTCGAATTACTCGTCTTTCTTCTTCGGATGCTATGAATTTCCTTGTGCACAAAATGATTTCTTTTACAATGGCTCAAGAGAATTTAAACCAGGGAAGAACTTACCGTGTCGCATCAGCCATTCAATTCAGGTGATGAGTGAAATTTAAACAAATCTGCTACTAAATATCTACAACTTAAATTCATCGTGGGTTGATGACGGAGGCACGGGGGTGATGTGGTATATCGGTGATTTTAAGTGATTGTTTTTATTGGCACATGAGGTAGCAATTAATGAAGGATTTGGTATTAATTATCCCCTTAAATGCTCAAAATTCGATCATATCTAACACTAAAACATCCCATCGTGCCACTCTCTCAGTGGGTGGATCGGGGATCGGGGATGTGCTATGAATTTTTTTTTTGATGTCCTTCTACAAAATCTCCAACGTTGATCAATATCACCATACAATGTTGTCGTGGAAAATCTGACTCGGGGGTGTGACTCAGACCTAGGGAACCATGAATGACTCAGGGTAAAACTAGACCATACGGTTCTCCAATCTGGTAAAGACACGTGGAGTTGAGGACCAGTGACCTAATTCCCGTGTATTAATCGGAGTCAGAACTTTTCTTAAGTTATTCATTCTAAAACAAACCTTATCTTGTCGGTGCTAAAAACGTATCCAAGGTCGACGATCGACAATAAATCTATCAAGTGCTTTATTTGGATTAGCTTCTTCAAAAAATTCCTGATGCCGAAAATGCATTAGAGATCAACAATTGAGAATACTCTTTAGCATGATCAGAATGTTCATTGTGATCCTTTTAGGTTTTCCCTAATTCCAATAAGTGCATCGAGTATCGAATATTGGCAATATCTTTTCCTTCTTTGTTAAGGTCTATTCCCATCATATTTTACTGATGTTGAAGGGGAATCGACTATCGGTGATATCCTTATGCAAGACTTAGACGCAATAAAAAACTTCATTTTTCCTATTTCGATGGAGATCAACGCTTGGTGACTGAGCTTTCCCGAGTGGTTCTTTTCCTTCATTGAATTCCTTCTGATGTTGAATCTGAACGTGTCAAGTGAAGTGTTTTGGATATTGATTCTTTATTCAAGTGTTAATGCCTTTTAAGTCATGGGGTTTCATAAGTTCAAAAAAAATTGAATAGCTAATGAGAGTCATGATTATAAGAAAAGACAAAACATTTCTCAAAATGAATTTGAATCAGACAGTGCAAAGATCAAGTGGTACCCAAAAAAGTAAAAAATTGACATAGGCTTTTTTAGGGTGTGCTGAGTGCTCAACAAGGTGCACAAACTAGCTTAAGATTTAGAGCCTTGGAATAATATTTTATGAGTAAACTTCTCCAATGATATTAAACTCAACATATGTGTATGACTAAGGGAGTGGTGAAATCCATTGTATAATTGGTGACGTCAGGAGGCTCCACTCACACCGGAGTTAAGCACGAGGTCACGCGAGGTTGGTTGAGGAGACATCCCTCCAATACCTTCTTAGCGTCAGAGATATTTATGAGGATCTATTCGTATATGGCGGTATGGATAGTAAATTTACCTCTATGAGAGGCGATGCTTTCAATATTTTGGGCTTTGTTACCCTGCCCATACGATGGACCTCACTTACGACTATTCGCCTGGGCATTGGTTATATTGTGGTGGATTTAGTTTCTTGACATAGGTAGCCACATAGGTTGCTTATAGGGGTTATTTTGTAGGTAACCTGAGTTAGATAAGGGTCAAACAACACACAACCTTTATGGAGGATTACCTCTCTGGGGGGATCTGACTAACTGGTTGTTAAGCCCACGAGGGCCCTTATAATTGATTTTGATACCTCCAATATTTGGAAGGGATTCTCAGGCCCCTCTTGGGAGAGGCATACCTAATCTAGTGAGGGAGGCCCCTTTTTGAGCCACTATATCCAGTTTGTGTGCATATTGGCCATTTTGTTTACATTGGTGTGGTCTCTGATTATTAGTTGGCCTTAGGATTTTGTATTGCATTGCGAGTTTTCATTTCTATGGTTAGTGGAGCCCACGTGACTCCCTCAGTTAGTGGTACCTAGCCCATGGTCTTTTCTTATTCCATGGGGACGAATATTTTTGTATTTCCAAGTGGTACGCCGAATCATGATACTCATTAAATACCTTGGGCCTCTAATATGTTTTCTCATGGTATGACAAGCATGTATTCACACTTTCCATCCTTTGTGTCGTCACCTTATGTGAATCCTAGTTTTGGGCCTGGGGGGATGATGCCTCCTTATTCTCCATTTTTGTTTGGTGGGATTCATATCCCTCAACCAACTCTTATGGTAGGAGGTTGGAATCTTAATTCCTATGGATCCAATCCTAGATTCACTTTTCCACGAGAAAGTGCTCAAATGGGTGGTCATTCTACTTATTACATCTCGTCCATCTATCCTTCTTACACTATGTCAATTCCTACAAATTTTTTTCCCATGGAGGACCTCCATATTTCCTTTGTTGTTTCATCTAAGGGGGTCAATTTTATAGTATGGGAAACCCCCTTCACAAAGTCCCTTCGTCTGGGGGAAAAATATATCCTCACATGAGTAACCCTTGTCATGTTGTGTTCTCTTCCCAAGTGGCTTCCTTGGTGTCGATGCCCTTACACCCCCTTATGAATCAGTTTGGAGGAGGATATTATTCTTTCGGACAAGGCCATGGTCTATACCAGAACCCTTCCTGGATTGCAATTTCTCAAAACTAGTCTTTCCTGGAACCTTGGCCACAAATGCCACAACCAACCTCTGCAACCAGTGCAGTCACTGCAAGTCATACTGGAATCATATCACCAACCTTTTCTAGTCATGTTGTACATTGGTCAACAATATCTTCAAGTCATGTTGAAGACATGAAACTAGTTGTTGCAAGTCAAGCTAGGGGAATAACTCTAGTCACCACTAGTCACACTACACAAACATCACCAACCTCTTCTATTCATGCTGGGGATTCATCACCAATTGCTGCAAGTTATGTTGGAGATATGCTACTAGCCTCTACAATTCATGCTGAGATAATTTCACCAGCCACTGTAAGTCATGCTAGGGGAATTCATACAATTGAGAAGACTTGACGTATAAAACGTAATCCAAATTTCCTTTTTATACTTTGCAAAGGAGATCACCTTAATCATTTTTTCCCTTCCACTGTTGTGGTACAAGAAGCGTGGTTCTTTCCTGGGGGGCCTTGGGGTTATAATTCATCTTTGGTTTCACAAACTTCTTTGGTTGATACAACAATTATGCCAATGCAATATTCAGCTGACACCACTCCCATTTTGGGAAGTGATGCGTCTATGTACCATGTTGTCTTGCATCATGTTCAAATAGTGGTTGTGTCGATGTAATCTTCGGTCAACACCACTCCTATTTTTTGGGGTGATGTGTCTCTCGACCTTTTTGTCTCATATCCTATTCAACCAATAGTTGAATACATGGTCGTGTCGATGCAATCTTTGGTCTATCCCACTCTTCTCTTGGAGGGTGACAAGTCTAAGGAAGTGACATTGCGGATGCAATATTCGATCAATCCCACTCTTATTTTGGAGGGTGATGCATGTTTAGACCATGTCCTTAACATTTCTAGTCCTGTACCTTATGAAGAAGAGATCATTCCACTCTCTCCGAGTATGCTCCCTCCAAGTCCTAGGGTGGCTTCTTTTGATTGGAATGATCTTGTAGAGCCTCGACTTCCTTCTTCTACACCCTTCCAGATAAGGGACATTCTTCGAAATATTTTAGATAAGTTAACCTATGCAAGTATTATCCTCCTAGACTTGGAAAGATTTGGGTTTTCCCAAGATTTTTTAAGTTATCTATGAGTT
>JZKD02S0614657.1:0-15505 GCA_000966675.3 Picea glauca
TACTTCTTACAACACTTAGCTTATCTATTTATAAATTACAAAATGGGCCTAAGCATGGGTAAACCCATGGGTTGAGATCCCATACCAGTTACATAAACCCTAACCCAAAAATTCCCTAAGAAGGGGTTGGGATCCCACGATCTCCACTTTGACTTGTGCTCTACCTTCGACTTGCTCTCCGCCATCAACTAGCCTGTTGAAGTCCCAAAATAGGTCAGACATGACCAAGGATCTCCAAAAATTGGTCAAGGGCCAACATGCCCCCAAAACTCACCTGTGACTCATCCCAAGTCACTCTGGTCTTGGTAACTCGGCCTCAAAAGCCTTGATCTTGGCTCAAACTACTTCGATCTGCTGCTACGCCAAGGCCTCCTGCTCGGAGAAATATTGAATAACTGCCTCGTTCACAGGTCCCTCTAAGTTTTGTTCTACCGAAGTGACTACTTGTTCCAACTCTTCTCCTCTACGTTCAATCTCCTCAAAAAGTAGGCAAGCTGCATCATGGACTGGCTGGAGCTTCTAAATCACTTCCATAACTTTTCTTTGTCTGGCATGGACCTGTTGTTGAGCTGTGCGCTGTTCTTGGCATCTTTTCATCCTATCAACTGCTGACATGAGTTTCAACTGCAATTATACTGTTGTTGCTTTCTGGTTTGCCTCCTGGAGCTATGAATCCAGTGTCTTTAGTTTGGGATCCCCTTTAAGTCGCTAATAAGTATGCGCACTACGACTGGTTAGTTTTTTACATTCCATGGATAATGCTTTGATTCTCTCAACAGTGATCCGGGTGATTTCTTATCTATGCTCCCGCACTTCCTGCGGAGTGCTTGGCACTGTTTGTAGCTCTATTTTTTCTATTATCTGTTAAAGCTACTTAATGGGTTCAACAAGCTTCACGACTTGATTTTATATCAGGTCTTCTTCCATCTGTTCCAAGCCTATCATAGAGCAAAGTGCTATGTTGACTGCTTCTTTAAATCTGACCTGCTTCATGAGAAGTTGTTCTTTCTTCTGCTGGATTTGCGCTTTATCTTCTTTGAAATTGGTTTTGAGGTCATCCTTCTCCTACTGCGCAACTTGACGTTACTCAATGACTTCCTCTTGTGCTTGCTTTAGGGCCACTGTGGCCTATTCTTTTTCTTATTTCATGCGACGAAGGCGAGCTTCGGTTGCAACAACTATTCTGCGGAGTTGGGTAGGCTCATCTCCCAACTCTGTCTCTTCTGATGGCAGAGGTGCAATGGATGTTGTGCGACTAGAGTGAAGTGCTTGTTTTAATCCTCTCAGTTCTGCTTCAATGCGATAATTCATAGTTTCTCGCTTGGATTCATTTTTATGAAAAATTTCCTTCGAGGTGTATGATACAACCGCGATAATGAAGTCGAAGTCATTGACCATAAGAACAGACTGCATCTATGGTTTATTGTCCTTGGACTTCTTCCGTGATGTAGGTTTCATGGGGGAAACCTTTCTCTTGTTTGACACCTCTGTTTCATCAGGGGGATTATGAGGTGGTGTTACTTTTCCTTACTTTTGATTATCTTCTTCTCCTTTTTCCTCTTCCTTGTCTACTTCATCACCACCTCCTCCTCTAGGTGAATCAGGAGCAGTCTCTTCGGATGCACTGTTCAGCTCCTATAATTCTTCCGTCTTCTTCTTTTGGCTACTGTTGAGTGCATCATATTCTTCGCAAGTGACCACTAGGCTTCTGATTAGGTTGGGGTTTGACAGTTCAGCCTGGTCAACTGGTATTAGGAACTCTGCGGGCCATTCCTTAGTGATTTATTCCATGTCCTCCTCGGTAAGCTTGTAGTATGGCTGAAGCTCTTCTTTACTTTCATCTACATGCGTAGTGATATAGATAAAGTGTCTATCTGCGTGAAACTTCGCTAATGGTCTGAACCTATAAAGGGAATTCAACGTCATTCGAGGGAAAGACTCGATATCCCTCTTCAGTTTCATGTAGTAGGTGTGGAACACCATGTTCGACTACCATTTCTTCCCCATATCACTCGTGTGCCAGATCATGGTGAACTTCACATCTAGAGGTTCGAATGGCTCAATTTATGGGAAGGTCGCACCTTCCAACATCTCCTAAGAAATGAACCTGATGAGGATCAACATCCATCTAAAATGGAACTCATAGCCTTGATCCTGAGCTTCGCGGTAGTCCAATTCTAACTGGTTGACTAGGTAACTAGCCCAATTCATTTGTAATCCCTCCACGCATTTTCTGACAAGGTCAACAACAAACCTTGTGACCTGCATGGGTTTGTTCTTCATTACTATCTTACCAGTGATCAACTGGAAAGAAAGGTGCACTGATCCATTCTGGATGGAGGCTACCTTGTAGCCTCGTGTCCCCTTCTCCACATTACCATAGGTGTCTTTAATATTTTGTTCTAGGGCGTGATCTGCAACCTTCCTTGGATAAAATTCCTGTGGGTTTGGTCCCTGCATGCTTAAACCGGTGATCCTATGGATCAACTCCGGATAAACGATGATGCTTCTATCTAGCCACAGATAACCACCATGGAAGCATGACAACATGAGTTTAACATATGCGTTAACCTCCCGGTGCCTTCCAAAATGGGGTATCTTAATTACGTTCAAAATAGTGGACCTCACGATGTCCATAGTCCATGGTTGGGGAATGATATTTAACTTCTTCCCCTTCGTCTTGGTCAAATATTTGTGAGGTACGATAATTCCATAGCTCTTGCAGCCTCGTAAGTTATAATCACCGATCTTCAAGGTCAAAATTCTCTCTAACTGTGGTCTGACTGCTTGTATTCCCTTCGGGAGGTACGGAATAATGATTGTGTAGTTGAAGTCCCTCAGGACACTATCACGACTCACCACACCTGCCAGGGGTGGGATGTAGTCGGGAAAGATGGATGGGATCAGCTTCACATTGGCCAAGTCATCTCGATGCTCATTTCTTTTCTCAGTCGCAGCTTGGGATGGTCCATATCCATGAGCATTCGATGGGGAGGCTTGCACTCCTCTCATCGATGAAGCTTGAATCCCTATGGACATCACCTTTTCATCCATTAGATCGATTAGTATTTATTCCACTAGATTTTCCATAGCACTGCACTAACTCGACATACACACTCGAGATTGGATATCTTGGGTCTGTGAACAAACACTTAATGCAATAGAACAGTGGCGAAGTCTCAATAAACACAGTGCGATAGTAGTCAATTCTCTATGGGTGTGAGTAGTCACTGTTTGAAAAAGTGTTGTCGGTGCACTATTCGAAGGGATAAATAGACAACGTCATAAAGATTTCTTCCAACAGGTCGAAAATCCTTAATCAATGTAATTCCATTCGTTATGGTGTGGTCCCAATGGTCCAATGGTGGTATTTCAGTTGATAACTACTTTCCTAACTATTCGGGAGTGTCGATCGAATGATCATAATGCCTCCAATGGTCATATTACTCTGCCATGGCTAAGTGCCAATCTGTGTTGTTCAGATATTTCAACGAAGTTCAAGTTCTGAAAACCTTCCTTCTGCGAAGTTCTTTCTGGAGTCTCTTGCAATTTTTCTAACCTGGATTTCTTCTTGTTGATATTTCTATCCTTCTTTCCTATAATATGAGTTACTGGGTTCCTCTTCCCATTTTGATTCTTATCTTCTCTTGGCATAGTAACTTTTCCCTGTTGATGATCATTCATAGGGTTCAAGAGTGAAATTTCTTTTCTGTCTAGGGTGGGTGCCCTACTTTCTTGTATGGACAAATTTTTCAAGTCATCTTGTGTTCCTTCAGCTTCAACATCCAAGTATTTGGTTCTGAGCAGCTTCGAATTGTTCTCCTATTCTTATATTAAGCTCGCTATTCTTCTAGTCATGAAATATCTTAGTTCTTGCTTTTTCTGTTCTAGGGCTTCCTCTTCTTTTCTTCGAATCTGATCTTTCTCAATCTAGGTTTTTCCTAGCAGCATAGCAAATGGGGTGCTCCTGTTCTCAACAAACTTAAAGACCTCAATTTATTCCTCTGTCGAAGTGCCATGTGCACTCATAGGTATCTAGGTGAGTCTTCCACATAGGGTTATTATATTTCCTCTAAATAATCCTATTCGTCCCAATGAAGGAACCATAGCTGGCTTTCCCAAAATTTCCCAAGTTCTTTCTGTCCTAATATTCACCTGTGTTCCCTCATCCAGAACACAGTCTATGTCGAAGTCTCCTATTCTTGCTTCTATGCAGTCTTTCTCTTTTAAGATCTCTGATAGATTGGTGTCTCTGTGATCATTCAAGGTTTCTTTCATTTGCAGTAGTACAGTCTTTGATTCTTTCTGGGGTTCTACCATAGTCTTAGTTTCTTGGCATTTCGCATGGTTTTCTTATTCCATATTCATTCTTTCAACCTTAACAATCATTCTAGGTAAATCCAGAACTTCATGGTCCATAGATTTACAACAAAGACAACTAGGTCTTCTACCAGGGAATTCCTTAGAAGGATGTCCCAACCTTATCTAACTATAACAAAGGGTTAATCCTCTCTTTCTCTTAAATGATCCCCAACCTTTCTTGTACTGCACACTAGGATCATAGTATCTATCCTACAAAAAAATCTTTCTAGGATCCTGCATCCATTTGTTAGTTCAAACATTCTTTCTATGCATAGGAATAACATATCTTTCGGTAATTCTATCAGATCTATTCATATCAAATCTTCTTTCTTCTAACTGTGCCCTATTTTTCAGACTAGGAAAAAAATGATTAAACATACCGAGATCCATGCTTTTGAAACAAATTTTTTCACTTATCTTACCTTTCTCAGAGCACAAGGCTTTCAGATCTTACCTCTTTCCTTCATATCTGCTTCCTTTCTTAGCACAAAGCTTCCCAATTCAAGTAGAATATTTCATACTAAAGAAAAAGATCTACGCACAAAGATTTCTTTTCTTCAGTTCCAAGCAATCACAGTTTCAGGTTCTGGCAACGAAACCATTTGTTGGCACAGGGGCATACCCAGGGTTCAACGCTTCAACAGTGAACCAACAAAACCCTCACTATCGACCCTTTTGGCAACACTTGCGAAGAAGATGAAGTCTCACCCAAGGTAGAGGCAAGGGTGGTTGTAGGACTCAAGTGTCTGCAACTTAGCTGGGACACAGATCTGTGATTACAGTACCCTAAGAAAGCACTTAACAGTTAACATTAATTAGCTTTTAACCCTTATTCACTTTGCAGGCAAAACCCTAAGTACAGAACAATGCAACACTCAACAAGATCTGTCATCCAAGCACTTAGCGCATAGAGACAGATCAGATCTAACATTCATTCATATTACTAAGCATTGAGCTACTTTATTAGATATATTCAACATATATAAAGATGACAACACTAAGAATAAATCACATGAACAACATACAACCATAATACACAAAGAAACCAAGACACAACATATATGTGGTTCACCTCAGCGTGGGGCTACATCCACCAACTCTTCTTCTCTTCTATTATTTTCTGTCAAGCTTCTTACAGGCACAGAGCATAAAAACCTTACTTTGTAGAGGACAGGATATCTGCGTGCACCTCGCCAGATCCTCCTTCCTTGAGTTAGGTTAAAACACACAGCCTCTTTACAATCCGCCTCTTATAATCTCTTACACTTAGCTTTGCAAGTCTCACACAGTATGTATAAAGCCGAATCACACAGATCAGATAACTTACACCTCTTGCACCTAGCTAATATCATCACTAAGCCATCGTCTACCTCTTACAATCACATAGATCAAACTCTAGCATGTAGCACCTTGGCTCTACAATCACATAGATTGCATTATAATTATTACATCCCCTAGCTTATCTATTTATACATTAAAAAATGGGCCTAAGCATGGGTAAACCCATGGGACAACATCCGATACCCGTTACATAAACGCTAACCCAAAAATTCCCTAAGAAGGGGTCTGGATCCTGTGATCTCTGCTTCGACTTGCGCTCCACCTTCGATTAGCCTATCTAAGTCCCAAAGTAGGTCAGACATGAGCAAGGATCTCCAAAACTTGGTCAAGGTCCAACATTGTTATACCTATGTATACATAAATACATCAAATACATAGTCCTAGAATCCCTCTTGGAATTTTTTCTTTTGTCATTTCACCTCATTGGCCCATGAACTTTATTTACATATCATTGAGGATCAATCATCGACATGACAAAGAGTGGTGTATAGGACGTAATATTTCTTGAGTAGTAATACAAATTTTTTGTTGCTTTGTAAATTTTTCTTTCTCGAAGAGTTTTACCACATAAATCTTGGTGCCTTGATTTTTCATTTGCATGGGTTATTTCCTTTTGGTGTTTTTTCTCATGATTTACCTACCTATGAATTCCTACATGGTATTAGAGTTCTTGTAAGATTAAATCCTTTTTTGTTTAGAGATCAAAGTAGCTTGCAACAAGAATGCAAGCAAGCTTTTTTGAGTGCATGTTGAAGTTATTTTTTCATTTGCATGATCAATCCTAGTAGACATCTAGAGTATTTGAAGAGATTTAGATCCCTTATTTTGTATCTATAATTGGATGTATGAAGCCCCTATAATTAGATCTTGAGATTTGAAATTACTATTCTATGTTATCTAAATCCATGCATCAAATAGAAAATCTAGCCATTCCATTGTGTCTAGAACATTTGTTTCGTTTTGGTAAGCCTTTTGTTTCACTCTAAAAATCCTTTTCTGCTTGAATTTTGAAGGTTTTCGCAACCTCCTATGCCTGAAGTTTGAATATTTTCACAGCTTCCTATGGCTGAAGTTTGAATATTTTTTTCAATCAATTCATCATGGCCATCCATTTGAATGAGGGTATACAATTTTGATTAATTAAAGTTTTGATTTATTAACTTATGTCATTTTTGTTTTTTGACAACTTCATGGTATATTTTTTTGTTTTTTGACATCATTTTGTGGTTTCCCAGTGTTGTTTCTCATGGTTTTGTGGCTTTATTTTGTTGCAAGATAACATTATTTTATGTGTTTTATCCTTTTTGTTGGTTTGTTGGACTTAAGCCCTTTTTCCAGTCATCCTTAGGAACTTTTTTAGTTGTGGCTCTCTTTCTCGACGAACGATGCTCCTTATTTCTTAGATTTTTCTTGGAGGTCAAGCTACTTCATGTGGAAACCCATTTGCATCAGCACCAACCTTATTCAATGGTATTTTTAAGAGATTGTTACTTAGTTCCCTCCATGAGGAGGAGCCTCATGGGTTTCACGTTCTTTGAGTGTCTCCTCCTTTACTTTGTGATTCTTACTTAGGGAGCATTGCATCCATTATCTTGGACAAAGACCTCAACCAAGATGTGACATGGCCCTCCATGCAAAGCTCAAATTAAATACCTCTTCTGTTAGCACTAGAAGTCACCTTCATATTGCATAGAAGATAAGACCAGTACCCATCATTTTGTACAGTAAATGTAAATGAGTTTTAAGAGGCCAAATGGAGAAAACTCAATGAAAATAACGTTCTAACTCATAAATCTAGACTGGTATGTGCAAGCAATTGAGGTCTTGGATCAAACTCAGTAAGTAAGTTGGAGTAAAGGTGAGTAGGAGGAAGAATTTGGTGAGATAAGTGTAGAGGTTTTCTTTGAACATCAGGCCTTTCAGCAGCCTAAGGAAGAAAAACTTAAACACAAGATCCTCTTGAATTCAAATCTCAAAGAAACTGAAATAAATTATAACAACACTATAATCAAACATTCATCATAATACAATTACAACAATTCATGTGAATCAGTCATTCATGAACTCTCTCAGTATCAGAAGGAAAATAATATGGGGTAAGAAAGATGACTTAGATTAATCAAGAAGTCTCAAATCAAGTACATAACCAGAGAACCAATGTTCTTCATCAAAATATTACAATAGGAGGGATCCTAGATCAACCATTCGACCTTAACAAAATATCAAAACTGCCTATATATACTAAAAATGATGCAACCACGAGGAGTGTGATCGGACCACTGCATTCAAAGTTTCNTCTGATGGCAGAGGTGCAATGGATGTTGTGCGACTAGAGTGAAGTGCTTGTTTTAATCCTCTCAGTTCTGCTTCAATGTGATAATTCATAGTTTCTCGCTTGGATTCATTTTTATGAAAAATTTCCTTCGAGGTGTATGATACGACCGCGATAATGAAGTCGAAGTCATTGACCATAAGAACAGACTGCATCTATGGTTTATTGGCCTTGGACTTGTTCCGTGATGTAGGTTTCATGGGGGAAACCTTTCTCTTGTTTGACACCTCTGTTTCATCAGGGGGATTATGAGGTGGTGTTACTTTTCCTTACTTTTGATTATCTTCTTCTCCTTTTTCCTCTTCCTTGTCTACTTCATCACCACCTCCTCCTCTAGGTGAATCAGGAGCAGTCTCTTCGGATGCATTGTTCAGCTCCTGTAATTCTTCCGTCTTCTTCTTTTGGCTACTGCTGGGTGCATCATATTCTTCGCAAGTGACCACTAGGCTTCTGATTAGGTTGGGGTTTGATAGTTCAGCCTGGTCAACTAGTATTAGGAACTCTGCGGGCCATTCCTTAGTTATTTCTTCCATGTCCTCCGCGGTAATCTTGTAGTATGGCTGAAGCTCTTCTTTAATTTCATCTACATGCATAGTGATATAGATAAAGTGTCTATCTGTGTGAAACTTCGCTAATGGTCTGAACCTATAAAGGGAATTCAACGTCATTCGAGGGAAAGACTCAATATCCCTCTTTAGTTGCATGTAGTAGGTGTGGAACACCATGTTCGACTACCATTTCTTCCCCATATCACTCGTGTACCAGATCATGGTGAACTTCACATCTAGAGGTTCGAATGGATCAATTTATGGGAAGGTCACACCTTCCAACATCTCCTAAGAAATGAACCTGATGAGGATCAACATCCATCTAAAATGGAACTCATAGCCTTGATCCTGAGCTTCGCGGTAGTCCAATTCTAACTGGTTGACTAGGTAACTAGCCCAATTCATTTGTAATCCCTCCACGCATTTTCTGACAAGGTCAACAACAAACCTTGTGACCTGCATGGGTTTGTTCTTCATTACTATCTTACCAGTGATCAACTGGAAAGAAAGGTGCACTGATCCATTCTGGATGGAGGCTACCTTGTAGCCTCGTGTCCCCTTCTCCACATTACCATAGGTGTCTTTAATATTTTGTTCTAGGGCGTGATCTGCAACCTTCCTTGGATAAAATTCCTGTGGGTTTGGTCCCTGCATGCTTAAACCGGTGATCCTATGGATCAACTCCGGATAAACGATGATGCTTCTATCTAGCCACAGATAACCACCATGGAAGCATGACAACATGAGTTTAACATATGCGTTAACCTCCCGGTGCCTTCCAAAATGGGGTATCTTAATTACGTTCAAAATAGTGGACCTCACGATGTCCATAGTCCATGGTTGGGGAATGATATTTAACTTCTTCCCCTTCGTCTTGGTCAAATATTTGTGAGGTACGATAATTCCATAGCTCTTGCAGCCTCGTAAGTTATAATCACCGATCTTCAAGGTCAAAATTCTCTCTAACTGTGGTCTGACTGCTTGTATTCCCTTCGGGAGGTACGGAATAATGATTGTGTAGTTGAAGTCCCTCAGGACACTATCACGACTCACCACACCTGCCAGGGGTGGGATGTAGTCGGGAAAGATGGATGGGATCAGCTTCACATTGGCCAAGTCATCTCGATGCTCATTTCTTTTCTCAGTCGCAGCTTGGGATGGTCCATATCCATGAGCATTCGATGGGGAGGCTTGCACTCCTCTCATCGATGAAGCTTGAATCCCTATGGACATCACCTTTTCATCCATTAGATCGATTAGTATTTATTCCACTAGATTTTCCATAGCACTGCACTAACTCGACATACACACTCGAGATTGGATATCTTGGGTCTGTGAACAAACACTTAATGCAATAGAACAGTGGCGAAGTCTCAATAAACACAGTGCGATAGTAGTCAATTCTCTATGGGTGTGAGTAGTCACTGTTTGAAAAAGTGTTGTCGGTGCACTATTCGAAGGGATAAATAGACAACGTCATAAAGATTTCTTCCAACAGGTCGAAAATCCTTAATCAATGTAATTCCATTCGTTATGGTGTGGTCCCAATGGTCCAATGGTGGTATTTCAGTTGATAACTACTTTCCTAACTATTCGGGAGTGTCGATCGAATGATCATAATGCCTCCAATGGTCATATTACTCTGCCATGGCTAAGTGCCAATCTGTGTTGTTCAGATATTTCAACGAAGTTCAAGTTCTGAAAACCTTCCTTCTGCGAAGTTCTTTCTGGAGTCTCTTGCAATTTTTCTAACCTGGATTTCTTCTTGTTGATATTTCTATCCTTCTTTCCTATAATATGAGTTACTGGGTTCCTCTTCCCATTTTGATTCTTATCTTCTCTTGGCATAGTAACTTTTCCCTGTTGATGATCATTCATAGGGTTCAAGAGTGAAATTTCTTTTCTGTCTAGGGTGGGTGCCCTACTTTCTTGTATGGACAAATTTTTCAAGTCATCTTGTGTTCCTTCAGCTTCAACATCCAAGTATTTGGTTCTGAGCAGCTTCGAATTGTTCTCCTATTCTTATATTAAGCTCGCTATTCTTCTAGTCATGAAATATCTTAGTTCTTGCTTTTTCTGTTCTAGGGCTTCCTCTTCTTTTCTTCGAATCTGATCTTTCTCAATCTAGGTTTTTCCTAGCAGCATAGCAAATGGGGTGCTCCTGTTCTCAACAAACTTAAAGACCTCAATTTATTCCTCTGTCGAAGTGCCATGTGCACTCATAGGTATCTAGGTGAGTCTTCCACATAGGGTTATTATATTTCCTCTAAATAATCCTATTCGTCCCAATGAAGGAACCATAGCTGGCTTTCCCAAAATTTCCCAAGTTCTTTCTGTCCTAATATTCACCTGTGTTCCCTCATCCAGAACACAGTCTATGTCGAAGTCTCCTATTCTTGCTTCTATGCAGTCTTTCTCTTTTAAGATCTCTGATAGATTGGTGTCTCTGTGATCATTCAAGGTTTCTTTCATTTGCAGTAGTACAGTCTTTGATTCTTTCTGGGGTTCTACCATAGTCTTAGTTTCTTGGCATTTCGCATGGTTTTCTTATTCCATATTCATTCTTTCAACCTTAACAATCATTCTAGGTAAATCCAGAACTTCATGGTCCATAGATTTACAACAAAGACAACTAGGTCTTCTACCAGGGAATTCCTTAGAAGGATGTCCCAACCTTATCTAACTATAACAAAGGGTTAATCCTCTCTTTCTCTTAAATGATCCCCAACCTTTCTTGTACTGCACACTAGGATCATAGTATCTATCCTACAAAAAAATCTTTCTAGGATCCTGCATCCATTTGTTAGTTCAAACATTCTTTCTATGCATAGGAATAACATATCTTTCGGTAATTCTATCAGATCTATTCATATCAAATCTTCTTTCTTCTAACTGTGCCCTATTTTTCAGACTAGGAAAAAAATGATTAAACATACCGAGATCCATGCTTTTGAAACAAATTTTTTCACTTATCTTACCTTTCTCAGAGCACAAGGCTTTCAGATCTTACCTCTTTCCTTCATATCTGCTTCCTTTCTTAGCACAAAGCTTCCCAATTCAAGTAGAATATTTCATACTAAAGAAAAAGATCTACGCACAAAGATTTCTTTTCTTCAGTTCCAAGCAATCACAGTTTCAGGTTCTGGCAACGAAACCATTTGTTGGCACAGGGGCATACCCAGGGTTCAACGCTTCAACAGTGAACCAACAAAACCCTCACTATCGACCCTTTTGGCAACACTTGCGAAGAAGATGAAGTCTCACCCAAGGTAGAGGCAAGGGTGGTTGTAGGACTCAAGTGTCTGCAACTTAGCTGGGACACAGATCTGTGATTACAGTACCCTAAGAAAGCACTTAACAGTTAACATTAATTAGCTTTTAACCCTTATTCACTTTGCAGGCAAAACCCTAAGTACAGAACAATGCAACACTCAACAAGATCTGTCATCCAAGCACTTAGCGCATAGAGACAGATCAGATCTAACATTCATTCATATTACTAAGCATTGAGCTACTTTATTAGATATATTCAACATATATAAAGATGACAACACTAAGAATAAATCACATGAACAACATACAACCATAATACACAAAGAAACCAAGACACAACATATATGTGGTTCACCTCAGCGTGGGGCTACATCCACCAACTCTTCTTCTCTTCTATTATTTTCTGTCAAGCTTCTTACAGGCACAGAGCATAAAAACCTTACTTTGTAGAGGACAGGATATCTGCGTGCACCTCGCCAGATCCTCCTTCCTTGAGTTAGGTTAAAACACACAGCCTCTTTACAATCCGCCTCTTATAATCTCTTACACTTAGCTTTGCAAGTCTCACACAGTATGTATAAAGCCGAATCACACAGATCAGATAACTTACACCTCTTGCACCTAGCTAATATCATCACTAAGCCATCGTCTACCTCTTACAATCACATAGATCAAACTCTAGCATGTAGCACCTTGGCTCTACAATCACATAGATTGCATTATAATTATTACATCCCCTAGCTTATCTATTTATACATTAAAAAATGGGCCTAAGCATGGGTAAACCCATGGGACAACATCCGATACCCGTTACATAAACGCTAACCCAAAAATTCCCTAAGAAGGGGTCTGGATCCTGTGATCTCTGCTTCGACTTGCGCTCCACCTTCGATTAGCCTATCTAAGTCCCAAAGTAGGTCAGACATGAGCAAGGATCTCCAAAACTTGGTCAAGGTCCAACATTGTTATACCTATGTATACATAAATACATCAAATACATAGTCCTAGAATCCCTCTTGGAATTTTTTCTTTTGTCATTTCACCTCATTGGCCCATGAACTTTATTTACATATCATTGAGGATCAATCATCGACATGACAAAGAGTGGTGTATAGGACGTAATATTTCTTGAGTAGTAATACAAATTTTTTGTTGCTTTGTAAATTTTTCTTTCTCGAAGAGTTTTACCACATAAATCTTGGTGCCTTGATTTTTCATTTGCATGGGTTATTTCCTTTTGGTGTTTTTTCTCATGATTTACCTACCTATGAATTCCTACATGGTATTAGAGTTCTTGTAAGATTAAATCCTTTTTTGTTTAGAGATCAAAGTAGCTTGCAACAAGAATGCAAGCAAGCTTTTTTGAGTGCATGTTGAAGTTATTTTTTCATTTGCATGATCAATCCTAGTAGACATCTAGAGTATTTGAAGAGATTTAGATCCCTTATTTTGTATCTATAATTGGATGTATGAAGCCCCTATAATTAGATCTTGAGATTTGAAATTACTATTCTATGTTATCTAAATCCATGCATCAAATAGAAAATCTAGCCATTCCATTGTGTCTAGAACATTTGTTTCGTTTTGGTAAGCCTTTTGTTTCACTCTAAAAATCCTTTTCTGCTTGAATTTTGAAGGTTTTCGCAACCTCCTATGCCTGAAGTTTGAATATTTTCACAGCTTCCTATGGCTGAAGTTTGAATATTTTTTTCAATCAATTCATCATGGCCATCCATTTGAATGAGGGTATACAATTTTGATTAATTAAAGTTTTGATTTATTAACTTATGTCATTTTTGTTTTTTGACAACTTCATGGTATATTTTTTTGTTTTTTGACATCATTTTGTGGTTTCCCAGTGTTGTTTCTCATGGTTTTGTGGCTTTATTTTGTTGCAAGATAACATTATTTTATGTGTTTTATCCTTTTTGTTGGTTTGTTGGACTTAAGCCCTTTTTCCAGTCATCCTTAGGAACTTTTTTAGTTGTGGCTCTCTTTCTCGACGAACGATGCTCCTTATTTCTTAGATTTTTCTTGGAGGTCAAGCTACTTCATGTGGAAACCCATTTGCATCAGCACCAACCTTATTCAATGGTATTTTTAAGAGATTGTTACTTAGTTCCCTCCATGAGGAGGAGCCTCATGGGTTTCACGTTCTTTGAGTGTCTCCTCCTTTACTTTGTGATTCTTACTTAGGGAGCATTGCATCCATTATCTTGGACAAAGACCTCAACCAAGATGTGACATGGCCCTCCATGCAAAGCTCAAATTAAATACCTCTTCTGTTAGCACTAGAAGTCACCTTCATATTGCATAGAAGATAAGACCAGTACCCATCATTTTGTACAGTAAATGTAAATGAGTTTTAAGAGGCCAAATGGAGAAAACTCAATGAAAATAACGTTCTAACTCATAAATCTAGACTGGTATGTGCAAGCAATTGAGGTCTTGGATCAAACTCAGTAAGTAAGTTGGAGTAAAGGTGAGTAGGAGGAAGAATTTGGTGAGATAAGTGTAGAGGTTTTCTTTGAACATCAGGCCTTTCAGCAGCCTAAGGAAGAAAAACTTAAACACAAGATCCTCTTGAATTCAAATCTCAAAGAAACTGAAATAAATTATAACAACACTATAATCAAACATTCATCATAATACAATTACAACAATTCATGTGAATCAGTCATTCATGAACTCTCTCAGTATCAGAAGGAAAATAATATGGGGTAAGAAAGATGACTTAGATTAATCAAGAAGTCTCAAATCAAGTACATAACCAGAGAACCAATGTTCTTCATCAAAATATTACAATAGGAGGGATCCTAGATCAACCATTCGACCTTAACAAAATATCAAAACTGCCTATATATACTAAAAATGATGCAACCACGAGGAGTGTGATCGGACCACTGCATTCAAAGTTTCCAGTCAATGCCTACTCTGTCATCCTATGCAGGCCTTCTCATGTCAGATGTGAGCCAGGCACAATTATGTGCTTTACAGGAAAATTTGTCCATAAGGAAGGTTCAGATTGATAGTCTGCCTTTGCGACCGCTCTCTGCATGTTTTCCATTTATGGGTTGAGATGAGGTCTCAAATGTCGCCCCCATATTCAGTAACTACCTTCATCAGGATCAGGATGAGGCCTGACACGCATGAATGTTTCAGGCGGTGCCCACGACTTCTTAGAGTCAATCTTGATTCCTCAAGGCCCTGCAAGTCTTCTTCTTTGGCCAATACAAGTGCTGCAGGTGGCAGGATGATAGCGTATGTAGAGGGGTGATGTGGAGCGAGGTTCTCGGCGCAGACTCGTATGACATGACGAGTAAGAAATGAACATGTGGAAGGATACGACTAGCACTGACATAGAATGCGATGAGGTGATGTGGCAACATCCGAGAGATGAGGCATATTGGGATGATGATAGTGGAGGTCACATGGAATGGAAGGAATAGGTGGTGGGAGGCAAGAGGTGGTAAGAGAAGATGGAATGGTGATAGACCGAAAGGGAGATGAGTGGAGGACAGGTGTGAGGGGGTGAGAGGTAGAAGTGAAAAGGGAGATGTGACAGGCGTGGAAAGTTTGAGTGGACAACAGGTGTTAGCGGGAGGCAAGAGTGGTATGGGCGAGTGGTAAGCGGGCTAGCTCAGAGGGG
>JZKD02S0614668.1:0-15864 GCA_000966675.3 Picea glauca
GTGAATGTGTATTTCTTAGTGATCTTGTTCTTATGATGCTCTTATCTATTGAAATGCAAAGAATTATAATAATGGCATAAACATTAACACATCTCTAGAATCAAAATAATTTAGGGATTGTTGTCACAGCTACAACGTCTACTTGTAATGTAGAAAACTTAGAAATGCAGGTTAGAGGCATGATAATTAAAACAATCAAACCCAGAGTCTTCACTTCTAGTGTGTTGTTCCTTTGAATGCACTGAGATCCCTTTAGATCCATGATTGTAGAAAAGGTTCCTTCCTCCTACAAGTACCCTCATGATAATGATATAAATAATATATACAAGTGCATACCTGAGAGTGTTGATACTATTTCTCCAATGACACCTAGTTGATCTCTAATCTCTGACATCTTCATGAAGAAAATAGCCACAATGTCACCTTTTGTCATCTTGGTATTTTGAAGTTGGCCCTTCAATGTAAGGGCTTGAGTAGATGGTTATGTTCCTTGCCTTGACGTCATCTTCCTTCCTTTCTTCCTTCTTTTCATCGATAGTTGTCTCTGGTTAACCTTTTTGTATCACCCACAATAAGTCTTCCTCTTCAAGGGTGATCTGAAGTCTTGACTTCTAGGAACTGAAGTTGCTTGATCCATCAAGCCTATCTTCCACCAAGGTTTTGTTCATCATATTTTCAGATTCTTCACAAACTCTTGCCAAATGGGATAGAAAACATAATGGCTAGGATAGGCCAACAACCTTAGGTTTTGTTGGGCTTATGATTGCCAACAATAAGCCTTGAAAGTTAGAAGAAAACCGGTGAGCTAAAAAGCTCCTTCAATGAGCTGCAAAAACCCTAATTCTGAAATTTCTGCAAAAAATTGTGAAACCCTAGAAACCCTAGTGCCCAAAGTTCAAAATTCTCAAAAATGCAATATGAAGGTTGTTGGAGGTGCGTTGAAGGATGCCATACACTCCTATGCAATTTTCAGCCCCAACTTTCAAGTATTAAGTGCTGGAACACCCAAAAAGTGAGGGTCGTACAGATTTTCTGGAAACCCTAAGAGGGTCGTACGATTTTTCAAAAGAGGAGGACGACTTGCTTGAAGCTTGTGCAATGGATTCTCGAGACCTATGCTTTGATAGCATGTTGAATTTTCACTATGCTTGGTTCAAACATGAGGTTTATTTCAATTTTATCTTTTACTTGAACCATAAACAAATGCATCTACACCATTAACAATTTGCTGTTGTAACCAAGATCACAAGAAGAAATACCATGCACAAGAAGACAAGAAATATCCTTGGAAACCCTTCTCAACAAGGGAATAAAACCTAGCCCATCCTTTGCTATATTCTCAAGAGAAGGACCTCCCACACCATACACCTAGCACACAAAAGGGTTCTCTCCAAAACCAAGAAAGGATAGCACCCAAGAGAGGTGCACACTTCACCCCTAGAATATGTACTTGCTGAAATTTCCAAAATCACATGTGTCTTATGTTTCCTCAATGAGAAAATTACCTTTATTTATACTGGACTGGACAAATCAAAAGTGGTGTCTATTGGCACAACATGGCCGACCTCAATAACTTAGAATATAATTAATAATTACCATATTAATTATCTTTCACTTTATCGTGGAGTCGACTTGTACCCTTTACATCACAATTAGGGTTACATGTGAATCTAACTCTTAGACAATATAACAAGGGATCTCACACACCCACTAGTGCTCAGCCATTAGGGGCACCTCCACCTGTTCTCAGCCACAGGGACATCCAACTCAACAAATCTCTATCTCACTAAGTCTCACAGGAGAATCATCTGGACACACACTCATTAGTGCTCAGTCACTTGGATCACATCCACCTGTGCTCAGCCACTAGGATCACGTCCACCTGTGCTCAGCCACTAGGATCACGTCCATCTGTTCTCAGCCATAGGGACGTCCAACTCAATAAATCTCTATCTCACTGAGTCTCACAAGAGAATCATATGGAGTACCACATCGTCTCAACTCTCTACATATAGGAGAATAGTAAACCTATCACATGGGCTCCTTCACCCCTCATAGGGGTACACATCGTTTCATCTCAAATGACACACCCATCTCATGGGCATCTTCCCTACATAGGGGCACACAACGTTCCATCTCCGTATCAGAGATGAACGACACACCCATATCATGGGATCTCTCACAGGCTGACTCTCTATGTTCTAGAGGATGTCTCATGAAGCTGTAATCATCAACATATCCTATGGACTTAGGAATGAATCAATGCTTTCTATTGGTTGATTGCATCGATTGTATGACCGAGCTAATCAATGGACATAAACTTGAATTCTGCTTTAAACTATTTAATAGCATATATGGATCTTTTAAAAATATTTTGCAGAATATTAGGGGGCCTGTTGCTCCATTTTTGGAGAGGGAAGGTCCCCCTCTTTGTATATATACCTCTAGATTCTCATGAGAGCAAAGTTAAGTTTCTGGTGTGCGTATATTGGAGATAGCAGTCGTGTAATCTTTGTTTTCAAACTTAATACATTGTTGGTTTATGTTGTAAATCTGTTCTAGTGATCTAATATTATCAAGCACATGCCTACCTTTGAGTTGGGCCCACTCAAGGTATGGCACTGTGTTGCTTTTTACTTTTCTTTGCATGTAGTAGTTTGTTGGTTGCTAGTTTTAATTTTATTTCTGGTTATGCATAGTTTCAATTAACTATATTTTATTTTAAGTATTGTGTCCCTTATATCCTAAAGAGTATGCTATTAAGTGGCCACCTGTAGAATGTGCTACTAAATGGCCACCTGGAAGTGTACTACCAAATGGTGAATACAGTGTCAAAATTAGGATTTTATTGGACTTCTATGTGTCCCATTGCTACTTAAGTATGTTGAAGTGAAAAGTCATGTTTGGATATATTTCTCAATGTTGAAATATTGTAAATTCGAAGAATATTCTAATTATATTTGAGTTATTATCTTATAGATCAAATCCCCTTTTGTGGGTTGATCATGTTGGGACTTGTATAAGACCAAATCCCCTTTTGTGAATTAGTCAAACCATATTTATATAGTGGCATTTGTAAAGTCTCCCCCTAGAGTTTATAAAGTGGTTTTAACCACTCTTGGAAGAAGTTAACCCTACTAAGTCAAGAGACATAACCCTAGCACCTCCTCAATGAGTATTTATAAGTGAGGATGGCGCCTCACTTATTCATTCACTCACTCACTAATCTTGTGCACATCTTTTGAAGGCAGTTGCAGTTGCAAGAGGAAGGAGAAGAGAGGCGCATGCTCAATCCTGGTTTATTCTTGGAGTTTTGGTCTTAGTCTTGGCATTGTATTGGCAATCTATTATCGATGAATTTTTGTTGGGTTTTGTCCCCCATGAGGGTTTCCCAAGATAAAATGTTGTTTACCTTGTGATTGTGTTTCTTTCAGTGATCCTCTTTATGTTGTTGTTTTGGAAATACATCGAGAAAATTGAAAATAACCTAATAACATCATTAATCTTAACACTCAATAGTGGTAGCATTATTTGTGCCACTAACTAAGTAGGAATGGGGATACCGTTGGTCCTTTCTTTATGCATATTTTTTTTTTAGCATTTGACTAGAATATAGACTTATCTTTTGCACCGCGTGAAGAATAGATTAAGTAGCTTTATTTTTGAATGTTATTTAAGAACGTGTATGCTACAAAATTACCCTTCTCATGACCCCACTTGGTGAACAAGATAGGTAGTACGACTATGAGCTTAAATACGAGAGGTTCCACCAACTGGGTTGAGGGTCGAGAACTTCTTGACGCTGTCTTATTTTCATGCTTCTTTTCAGTTTATGCATTCCATAGTCTTAGTTGATTTCTTTTGAGTAAATTGCATAATAGTGGTAAAAGTCCTCTTTCTATGTATACTTCACTGAGGGCCTCACAAGAAAAAAATGAACCTCAAGTTGAAAATTGAATGATAAGTGTAAAGTGACACCAATAATCGGAAACCATATTTACACCTCGTCATTTTGGCATCGTTGTTGGGGAGGCACTCAAAGTTTTAGAATTTTTCCATAGGATGATCATAGGAACAATACCAAGTTGAAGGGAACTCTACAGAACCGTTAACTACCCCTCTCATATTCCTTACTTAGAATATTGTGCATTAGAAACTACCATATGATGCATGAATTGGGGCGCTAAAAATCCTCATGGTCGTGGTGCAAGGACCACCCATGACACTAACAAGCAGGCCAATAAAAGCGAGGAAAAATATGACCCTCCAAGAGTCCCTAGAAATCATTCCTATTCAAAAATAGAATCCAATAATCCAAACAAACCACCCAATACTGATTCTACCATTGTCTTAGCTATAGAATTCCCTACTTCCAAACCTATGAAATACCAAGGACATTCCATTGAATAATTTGAGCTAGGAGGTCACAATAATCGTATTGAAAAACCTGAAAACACCATTTCCTCAAGAATTGTTGTGGGGAGAAACATTTTTAAGAATGGGGGAAGAAGTATAGATACCAAATCAAAAAGATCCAATCACATTTGAATTTCTCATTCAAGAGTTCGATGGCATGATTCAGATGAAAATTATCCCAGCGTTTTCTCTGCCAAACTTTCGTGTTTTGCCTAGCGAGGAGCCTGTTACCTTCCTCTTTGAATTTTATGTCCTTTGTCGAAGCTATGACTATTCTTCTAATGCCCACAAACTGAAATTGTTTCCTGCCACCTTAAAATAAAAAACTCTTGTAATACCCATGTTTCTCTCAGCTTGTAAATATAACTATAACTTTCCAAAATACTACGGAAAGATTAAATATGTGTGGATGTTGGGATCGGTGAACCTTTTTGTTATAAAAGGTAATGTATGTATTTTTGTTACTAAATAAAATGGAAAATGTTGCAAAACTGCCGAAGGTGTTTGCCAAGGTAGATCATGATGCATGAGAGAGATGGTGAGGGGAACCAACAATGGTTGAGATGACCCCCACCAGACCAATACTTCACTGGATTTAAATTACTCAGACCCAGAATAGTCCTCTGACCCAAAAAAATAAATTACCAGTCAGGATGGTAGTTGGGAAGTCCTCCTTAAGAGTCAATGAGGAGATGGGAAAAGTACCCATCTAAAAAACTTCCTGACCTGACCACGAAATGGGGATTTGGACCCATGCAATCTTGCAGAGGAAGGCAAGAAATAATGGAATTCATAGCTAGGGAAGAGGATGCGAAGAAGATGAGTTGGGTGACCATTTTCTGAAGGGGTGAGCATGTGAAACTCTCCAGGTTCGGAAGAGAACTGAGAAACAATTTTTTTCTGGGTGCAATAATTTGCTGACAACAGTTTCAAACCAAGATGATAGAAAAGGTTATAGGTAAGATGAGTGACTGAGGAAGCATTCACTGTGGACCGCCTTGCTTGGTGGAGAGAAAACCAATCTGCTAAGTCCTTGTAGGAGTAGGAGAGTGGCCTTTGTACCTGACTGTTGTTGAACAAGAAGGAAGAGTCTCTCTCAGAGAATCATGATCTAGCTAGGGGGTGGCCAGCGGTAAATCTGTCTAGGATTCGTTGGACCTATGGTTGGGTGGAAAAGGGCACTCATCTCAACAGTTACTTCACTATCTGGTTTCTTGATAAGTATTTTTATACCATGTGTACTAGAATTGGAATGAGTGATTAGATGTTTGTGTCTATGACTAAAATTTGCTTTGTATGATTAATATTAGAAATGCTTATTGTTTTTTTTGTGAACCCCTGCGTTTGAATGGTTTCTATTTGCCTTTTCTTAGCAACAGGAGAACTATTAGACATGGGTCTTCAAATGAATTTAGGGATAAGTTTACGGTTTTTTTGCTGGTTGGAAAATCCTTAAGGGAATTTCCCAAGGATTGATTTTGTAATGTAAGAGTTGGGGTAGACTTCGTTGGAATATTTCAGTCCTGTCGAACAGTCAAATTTACCTTCGCAGGTTATTAAATTCGAGCTTTGTGGAGGGAGGGTGCCTCTTTCAAACCATTCATTTGTGTGACCGAGGGCTCATGCCCACAACCCTAACCAAATCATGGCTAAGAGTCGAGCATGCAGCCCCAGAAACTTGTCAAGGAGTCCATATGACCAGGACCTTGGAACCCTTCACTAGGTCCAAAAGGAGATAAGTTATCTTGGCTTCGGAACTCTAGGAGTTTGGAGCTTCGGGATGTTATGGCTTTACAACATTCAAAACTAATTGAAGGCAAATTGCCAGTATGGTTACCAACAAGGTCGACCGACCTCTGACGATTTCCTTAACTGTGATCGCAGGATCTGTCCCACTGTTAAACCCTGATCTACTTCCAGGTTGCAAAGTAATGCGAGTCGTAGATCTAAGGGTATTCATGATTCCCTGATCATTGGATCTATGTTGCGGTCAATCCGATGTTGACCACTCCAAGAGAACACAATGTTAAACTGGAAAACCCCTTGAATGTTGAACTCGCGAAGTGACGAGAACCATAGATATGAGAATATTCAGGATCTTTCCTGACCATTGGATCTATGTCGTGGTTAGTCTGTCATTTACCACTCTGGGAGAAAGGGAGTGTTAAACAAGTGGAACCCCCGAATGCCGAAGTCGCGAAGCGACGAGGATCATTGATTCAAGGATGCTTCAGGATCCCTCCCGACCGTTGGATCTAAACCGTGGTTAGCCCGATGCTAACCACTCTCAGAGTAAAAAGGAAACTAGACAGCCAAACCCCAAAATGCCAAAGTCGCGAAGCAACGAAGGCTGTAGATCTATGGATCTACATGGACCTATCTCAAATGTGGGATAAAAGGGGTATTGGGAGGTTGTTGGCAAGAGTTCGAGCTTCAAATCTCCGAGTGATTTCGCAGGTAGGAGAGACTAGAGACTCCTGAAGGTTGTCAGTCTAGAGTGACGTGGCACTCTAGCGTCACCTAGGGTGATGTGGACCCATGTTTGACATGCCACGTGTCACCTTGATTCTTGATTTTTACATACCTTATATGTCAATTGGAATGTGACATGTGTCACCCATTGATGGGGCCACGTGTCATATCTACGCTTTGTAATCCCCCTAGTGCATGCTCACTTGGCCTAATAGTTGGTGGAGTACTTGAGACACTTGGAGTTCAGAACTTCAGGGAACTTGGGATGTTAGAACGTTGGGGTTAATCGCTTGAAGGCCTGAACCTACTTGCCCCTGCCTCTTCATTTAACATGCCACTGCATGTAAGTGTGGACCCTTCGGGAGTCTGGGGTTTTAGAACTCTAGAACTTTGGGGTGGTGTATTAGATAAGTCGAAAAGGCTGAAGGCCGGTACCACATGGTAGGGTTCCAGGATTTTGGGACTTTAGAGGATATGCGAGTAGAGAAAAGGGCGTTCAATGCCGAACATCGAAATCCCTTAAGCCTATGCATTGAATGAAGAGTGAATCTCAATTGTTGGAATTAATGGTGGATTGATCTCTACCATATATGCATAAGTGCTAGGGAAATTCAGGGCTTTAGGACTCCGTGAATGTTTCAGACATGGATAGGAAGGACGAGGGGTTGAAGGCTCGGTAATCGCGAAGGCATGGGGAACATTCCCTGTAACCGCCCCTCCAGTGTCCATAATATCGCTAAAGGATGAAAACCTTGGTCAAGTCCGTGCCAGGTGGAATGGTATGAATGAGGTGAACCCACATGGGTGCCATATGGCCTTTGATCAATGATGCCTGAAGAGCTTCGAAAGGGTATAACTTCCAATCCAGAGCTCATATTTGAGCATGGTAACAGTTTTTGGAAATATATTGACGAGAAGAAGGTGATGGAGACCTCGGGAAGAGGATTCGAGATGATTGAGAAAAGTGAAATTATTATGCCCCATCCCTCAAAAGGATACCTAAGGGGTTGGGTGTGTTACAAAGTGGTATCAAAGCAGGCAACAACAATTGGCCTGCTTGGGCTCATAAACGAGTCACATAAAAATATTATTAGATAAATTTTAAGGGGTAACACCCTATCTTACGCCATTCATAAGAAACTTATCTAAACCACTGCCGAAGAGATGAATGAAACTTTATGTTGTTTCTATATGTTTTGAAAATATGAATTGCATGTTGCTATTATTCCAAATAAAGAAGCCGACTTCACCTTACAAATTGCACGTGTTGTTCATAAACCAATAGATAATTAACTAACATAAAATGTTTTATTAGCACTCAAGCAGTCAGTGGACAGCAGGAAAAATACAATGTAAATTATGGTGACACACCATGAGTTGGGGGAAAGCCCCCACAATAGAGAAGAAGAATATGATGAGAGGAGGGTGGTGGAACCCCCTCTAGATTTGGCTGAAACTGTAAGAAGCCTCATGGCGAAATTACAGAGTTGTAAGGATGACAATGAAAGGTTGATAAAAGAATAGGAAAAATAAACTGAAATTATTGTAGTCCTACTACAAAGCCTATCAGATATACAAAGGCAGTAGCAACATGGACCAACAACCAGTCATGTGGAAAGACATCATACTAATAAAACTCAAAGTCCACCTGAGATACAAAAGCATGGTCTTGGAAGTGGCCACACAAGGAGGAGCACCTCAAAGAAGGCCCAACATGGGGCCAAGAGACACTCAACTAAAGAATCCTCTAGTGAAGAAACTGAGAACTCCAATGAGTCTTCTAGTAGTAAGACTAGTTCACATTCCTAGAGGAGAAGAAAGAGGAGGAAATATTCTAAGAGCCATGACCTTGAAGAGTTTAAGAAATCCAAACCACCCACTTTCGATGGAGAAATTAAAAAGGGGGAAGAAGCGAAAGTTTGACTACTTGGATTGAGGAAGTACTTCAAAGTCCATGACTACTTTGAAAACTTAAAGGCTTGAATAGCCATTTTCAACTTGAATGGAAAGGCCTCCATTTGGTGGGAGGACCTCAAGAATATGAAACGAATCCTTGAGAAGGACTTGTTATGGAAAAACATTGAGTACTTCAAGAAGAAGTATCTTTTGGAAAAATACTTTGATGGGAAGACCAAGGAGTTCTATGAACTCAAGCTAGGAAAATTCACCATAGATGAATATATCAACAAATTCTTGAGCTAAGAAGGTATGTGCCCTACATAAAAGATGAAAAGGTAGATATGCAACGATTTATTAGTAGACTTCCTTAGTCCTTCTGGGACAAAATTGAATTTGATGAACCAAATACTTTAGAAGACACTATCCGGAAGGCAAGGTACTACTATGAGCAATTCAAGAATAAGGCATAACATCATAAGGACTGGAAGAAGAAAAATAATTTTGGATTCAAGAAGAAGGGGTTTAAATCCTCAATATTTAAGAATCATGGGAAAAGTTTTAAGATGAGACTTCCTACTAAAAGTGTATATAAGCAGAATTTTCCATCTCATAGTGGTAATAAACTCTTTGGAACAACCCCAAGTAAGACATATAATACCAAGAGAGTGTTGAATTTTAATGCTTAGCTCATGCACATATAGTTTATTTCAATTTAGCATGTACTTGAACCATAAAGAATGCAACAATACCATATACAATAGTTGCAGTAACCAAGATCAGAAGAAGAATAACCATGCACAAGAAAAAAAGAGTTTATCCTGGGAAATCCCTTATCAATTAAGGGAAAAACACAACAATCATTTGCTATAATTCCAAGAGAAGATCCTCCACACACCAAACCCTAGAGAACACAAGAGGGTGCTTCTATGACCTTGAAACTTGCACCTAAGAGAAGTGCACACTTCAGCTGTACACTTAGCTTGAGAGAATGTTACAATGAAGTGTGAGTGAGTGATCCACAATGGAGATCTACTCTCTTATTTATACAAGACCCAACACAACAATAGGTGTGTCTATTGGCACAATAGGGCCGACTTTTATAATTCAATGATATAATTAATATTTACACAAATATTAATTATCTTTACATGGTGGGACTAACTTGTACCCTTCACGATACAAACTAGGGTTACAACAAATCTTACTCTTAGACAATATAGCAAGGATTTCTCTCATCATCTAGTGCTCAACCACTAGAGACACATCCACTTGTGCTCAACCATAGGGACATCACTCACAAAATATCACTCAACTAAGTCCATATGAGTACCATATGGAGAGCCATCTCAATTCGACTCAACTAAGTCCATAGGAGTCTGAAAAGAGACCATATCAAGTCATCTCAACTCAATTCAAAGGAGCATGAAAATAGACCATACGTCATCTCAACTTAGACCATAGGATTATGAAAAAACCATCACATGGGCTCTCTCACAAATCATCTCAACTCAGTCCAGAGGAGATTGACTTGGAGAATGTCTCATGAAGCTGCAATCATCAACACTCCCTATCATCTAGGGAGGCATTCTCCACCATGCCAAGTCTCTCATGAAAGTACTCTAACTTCGTCCTGGCAAGCAGTTTGGTGAATACATATGCAACTTGCTCGTCTGTATAAAGGTGATGCACATGTATTGATTTCCTCTACACCGTATCTTTGATATAATGGTATTTAATCTCAATGTGTTTTGATTTATCGTGAAACAAAAGATTCTCTGAGAACTTTACAGAGCTCTGGTTATCACAATGGATAATGGTAAAATCCATCTCATGTCCAAATAATTCCATAAAGAGCTTGCAAAGCCACACTGCTTCATAGACTTCCACACACAATGAAATGTACTCTGCTTCTGCGGTACTCAAAGACACATAAGTCTATTTCCTGCTGCACTAGGGAACCATGGAAGATCCCAAAGTGAAACAACAACCATATGTACTCTTCTGGTCCATTGCGCTCCCTGCCCAATCTGCATCTGCATATCCCTACAATCTCATGTCTACACCGGAGGCATATCTCATTATATAACCAACAGTGCCTCATAAATATCTCAACACATGCTTCGTTTCTATCCAATGTGTTTGTCTTGGATGGCTCATAAACTGACTGAGTACACTCACTACATAACATATATCAGGTCTGGTGTTAACTAGATACATCAATGATCCAATCAATTGTCTGTAAATATGTGTATCAATCTCACCTGAATCATAAGTAGTCTCATTCAACATCCTTAGATTCATCACTATCGATGTAGGCATGGACTTGTAGTCTATTATCCTGAATTTCTTCAATATCTCCAATGTGTACTTTCCTTGACTCAGGAAAATCTCATCATTCCTCCGCCATACTTCTATTCCCAAGAAGTAGTGCATCATACCAAGGTCCTTCATCTCAAATTCAGAAGCCAATGCACACTTGCATTCATCAATACGACTTTCTAAATCGGTGAGGAATAAGTCATCAACATACAAGACCAAAATCATGCACTCGTCACCAACAATGTGATAGTATAGGTTTGGATCAACACTCTTGTTGAATCCCAAACTCATAAAGTATCCATCAATCTTCTCATACCATGTTTGAGGTGCTTGTTTTAGTCCATACAGGGCTTTCATCAACATTTACACATGAAACTCCTTCTCATGTATCACGAATCCATCTGGCTTCTCGACGTAAACCTCTTCCTCAATCTCATTGTTAGCACTCTGTAAATTTGTTCGGCTGATAAAACAAACAACATAGGTAACCTACAAACCACTTTAGAACTGGGTACTAGCCTACTAAGCTCAAAGAGGGATGTCTCCTGTCACTTGGTCTTTAACAGATGAGTTTTATTTAACAAGTCACTGGCTAGGTTTTGTTGCTTTGAAGGGTTTTTTATAATTTTGTTGGCAAGGAAGGGGAGGGGCACTTAGGGCTATGGAGTCAAACTCCTGAAAACGAATGGAAGCACTTACCATTCACTAGAACTCTCCAGAGGAAAAAGGATAAATGAGATGATGAATCTGAGTTAAAAATTAAAATTTGTAGAGTGTAAGAAGAAAGGAAAACATATAAATGTATTAGATCATTAAACAAAATGAATTCTGACTTAGTTAGGAAGAACTTAACCCAATTTAAATTTCTTAAACGGGGAGCATCACAAGATGCATTCTAGGCCTTTAACTATCCAATTTAAACAGAATACAATGAAAATGAAATCAAGAACACAAGAAATACATACAAAGAAAGAAGACAAATCTCGGATCACCGCCATTAGAATATTTTCATGGAGATTTCAAGACATGCATGTGCATTCTATTCAGCTTCATAAAATTACATTCAAGTTCCAAATAGCTAAAATCACGCCCTTGCACTTCTACTGAGTTCCTTCAGTTTGAAACCAATTACAATGATTACAAAGAAACATTTCGGTTCTGAAACCGATTACTATGATTACAAAGAAACGTTTCGGTTTTGAAACCGATTACAATGATCATCAAGAAATTGTGTCTTGATCCTGATTCTGGCTCCTCTGGCGGTTCAGTCCCTTTTTTCACCACTTATTCTACTTTGGTCTTCCACATGATTTGCCATCTTTAGTGACATATGGACATCATCTACTGGGCCCTAGAAAACTTCATTTTGTCTTACCCAACCTGATTATTTCCTTCCATTGCAAGTAAGAAGGAATATCATAATCTGTCATTTCCTTTATTAGAATTTCCAAGTCAATGCAAGAAGCATATGACATGATTGGTAGTCCAAGCTTAACTGCTTTGAACCGATTCAGAATTCCAAAGTCTGTAATCAGATTCTCAACTAATGTAGTTCCTTTCCTATTTTCCTCTATGGTTTCTAACTTAGAATGATCCATTTTGCACTGATTCAAACGAGCATTATATTCTTCCTGATCATACAACTTTCCCTTGCCATCCCAAAATGGTGGAATTCCTTTGGTAAACAATTATTCAAATAAATATTTGAACTCCTGCACACTCTGTTCCATCTGTGTTTCCTTAGTTTGGACTGATTTTAACAGATTATGTTTGGAAATAACCCTCCTAGCCCAGATAATCAATGTAGTTCTGTCTTTAACCCTAATATTTTGAAGGATTGCAGTGGGAACAACATTGAGTAGATTTATGGCGTTCTGGGCCTATTCTGATGGTTTCTTTGCTAAAATTTCATTCACAACAATGCACCTACTTCTGGTTGTGATGGCTATACTATCTTTATCATTAATGAAATTCAAATATGCTTTGAACTTGGCAGCTTCAACAACTATAGAGTCCCAGATGATATGCTTTCCCCCTTGCAACAAACCCTTGCCTCTTAACCTCATCTTCAATTTATTTATTATTTCTTGTAAGACTTCGTTCTCCTTTTGAAATTGAGCCATCCTTTCATCCTTTGCCTGCATTTCCTACTTCTTTTTCTCTATGCTTCCTTTCAACCCTTTGATTTCTCCTTCTTTTAAGCTAACTTGTGACATAGCCTGGACAATTCCTTCAGTGTTTGACCCAACTTCTGCAGGAGGAGCTGGAACTAAAACCTTGTTTAGCAATTATGTCTTCTCTTGTGACCATTTCACCTTTTCTTGTTCTAGCTACAATACCCTAGCCTTGTAGTCCACTGTCTTTTGATGAAGTGTTTCCTTTTCCTATTCTAGAGCAACCAATTCTTTTGTTAGTGGATGCTCTGTAGCAGACATTTTCAATTTCTTCTTCAAAATTTGAATCAATTTTTCCTTCTCATCCAATGAAGATTTCAATCCTTGGGGGTATTTAGCTTCCAACCTCTTGAATTGAGTCTTCCAAGCTTTGCTAGATTCTTTTTTCCGCCTCAACTGTCCTTCCAATTTCATTGCATAAGATGACATTTTTGAATTCTTTAAACTTAAGCTCAGGTAATTAGAATATAACATGTCACTAGTGTGTTTGTGAAATTTGACCTTGTCTGGGGCACTATTGTTGTCATATCTTATCTTTATCTCAGAGAATTTGTCTTCATCTGTAATTGAAATGTTAAAGGTCCTCTTTTCAACATCCCTTACTGTGAACAGAGAAGATTTACACTGAGATGTATTTTCCACTTCAGGGACTAAATCCCTCATCTCACCCAGAGCTGTGTTTCCCTTCTCAACAAACTATTTTTCCAAATCTCCTCTAGACTGATAAGCTAACTCAGATGTTTTAAAAATGTATTTCTTACTACTAAAGATTCTAGGGTTTCCTTCATCTTGGATTTTACTTTACTTTTCAACCTCTATAGTGTTAGTACCACTCTCCACCATATTTGGATTAGCTTGGTCTTTGGACTCTTCCTCTTCTAAATCCACTATCTGTGCAGACTATGTAACTTTCATCTTCTTTGGGGCGGTTTGTTGGTTACTGATGTACATGGCCTTTGAACTGTTTCTCTTGCTGTAGAAACTTGTCTTAGGAACTTTGATTATCAAATTCTGAGGAGCTTGTTGTGTTTGAATTTGTTGCAGGGTTTCCTCCCCTTGCTGTGTTTGCATTGGTTGCAATATTGCTTCCATATCAACACAAACTTCTAGATTTTCCATCTTATCAAAACCCTCAACCTGTTCATGCTCATAAGGGGCATGTTTGTTCATCAATATTCTCTTGGATATGATTTGGTGTGGATCATACCTTCTACCTTGTAACTGTGCAAAACCAAACTCTTTGAGATTTTCTTGAACTTGATATAAACATGATCTAGATTTGACAATGAAGGGGCCAATGATAAAAGGGAACTTAAGGTTGGAGGATTTGTGAAAATTCAGGAAGTGATCTGTCTCAGATATAATTCTTTGCCTGATGAATTCAAGGGAAAAGATTCTAGGAGTCAGAAAAATAGGCAATAGGTAAGGGGATTCATGGAAACCATAAACCCAAATCACTGTTGAGTGCATGAATAGTACCCAATCCCCCACTCTGTTCTCTGGATTTCGTTGTAGATAACACCTCATGTCACCCAAAATTCTAGGTAGGCTGGTATTGAAAATCAAACTATAAACTCTGGACATGGTTTTGTTGATGAATATGAGTAATGTAATTCTTTTACACTCAATTGACACAAATTCAGCTTCAAGAAATTCCCTCTTGTTGGTTTCCAGGAAAATCCTCAACAGATAGGTGTAGCATATAAAATGTCTTAGGGAGAAAAAATTCACTAGTTGTTTATGGATATTATCAGCTAGGAATTGGTCAAAGCTGATACATATTGACATACCAGACTTTGAATTAAAAAAGGTAAAAATGAAACCAATCATGACTTCAACCACATATTTGTCATTGTCTAGACCTAAATTTTGACTCAATAGAGAGCAGACCCATTGGATTTCAATGACCATTATATTTACATTCATCGGCAAAGACAAACCTTCTGAAAAATGTTCAAGCTTGATAATTGTCTATAAAAAAAGATCTCAGACCTCTCATGGACATTCTCTATATACCCTAATTAGCTTCTCTTCATTGAAAGGTTAAGAAATTGCAGAAAAATACTTTGGTATACCGAGGGACTTTCAAATTGATAGACTCTCTACCCTACACAAGACCTTGGACCCTCGTTTATTCACAACGACTCTTTCTTCATGGGAGTATTGTTCAATGCACCAACCTATAAATTTGGGAAACAAGAAAGTAATTTTGACAGGATAAGGGACTATGGTGGCCTCCACTGCTTCAAGGAATGGTATACATATTCCTACCTTATCAGATAGGTTTCTTCTGGACACAAATATAGGAGAAATAGTGATTTCGACATCAAAAACATCTGCATCTCGATCAATTAGGACTTCTTCATTTTCCACAGGATCTTGTTCTGTTACTGAGGTTATGATGGGATCCATGGTTGTGGTGAAAAACACTTGGAAACGAGCGGAAATGGCGTGCAATTGGTGTATTGTTGAGATGCAGGTGAAAGATGAGGGTCGAGCCAAGGTTCTAATGGTCCAACGTTCAAAATAATAATCAAAATGAAATAAATGCATAAATGCACTTTTATACTTTTCCATTTTTCTG
>JZKD02S0614679.1:0-15864 GCA_000966675.3 Picea glauca
GTTCAAAACAGAACGAAACTTTCGTATTTATTTGAAAATCCTATACCTTTGAAATAAATCTGTCAAATCGCTAATAAAACCAAATTTATTGTATGAATCTGATCTTATTTGTTCGCGGAGCTACCCTAAATCTTACATTAATGCCATCAATGTTCGGCAGCTTTCACAGGCAATCGGGTCATGGAGAGCAAGTAAATCCCTCGTGAAGTGTGCCAACCTTGATGCGCGGGACGTACCTCGCTTAATTTCATTTTTCTAAAATTTCAAATCTTAATGACTTAAATATTTCCTCGCCTTTCGCCACCTCATAAATTTTCCTTTAACGTTTTGACTTTACAACTCGCGAGACTGCGAGTTCTGATTTTAGCATTATTTAACAATAATCGTGATGTGGCAGATCCTTAATGACCTGATTAACTTAATCTCCATATCGTGACTTGGGAATTCGAAGACAAACTTTTAGGAGAATGATAAACCGATTCGCGATATCGCGATGCGACGATAATTAAGGCTCGAATTAAGAGAAGGAAATCTTAGATTAGGCGCTTAATTAATCTCGCTATAATTATGTCGCAACTTCACGAATCAGAGTTTTGGACACCTTAACTTTAAGAAAGAAAATGCCGAGTGATGAAGTGCCGAGAACTAATGTTAACCATGGTTAGTTTTTAACCCTTAGTGTTTGACCAAGGTTATCAAAAAACCATCGTGTTCTCAGCTATCGGGGCTGCTAGAACAAAAACTCAAGTCTGACGGATGCCAAGGCGTGAAACCCCGACGGCGTTTAATCATGGTTAAAGGTTTTACCCTAGTTAATGCCTTGGGTGAAATTTAAAACCGAGTTCGCATTTTCGCGACTCGGGACTTGGGAAATCAAGAAATAAAGTGTCTGGCTAGCGAGACCATGAAATAAAACAAAAAAAAGAGAAAATGTGCTTGCGAATGGTTTTGTTTTAAAAGCGGGAAAAGCGTTTCTTCTTAGATGACAAGATTTACAGAGTTTTAAGATTTCGGAAGGGGAAGAAAAGCAACTTTAGATTTCAAATATCAAAATTGAAAATTGCGCAGGGTGAAAAACAAGGGCGTCTCCAACACCTTCAATTGAAGAGGAAAAAGAAGAGGAAGCACAAACAAAAGAGAAAAAGAAGGAGGAAAAGGAGGACAAGGGAAAACAATAGTTTCTTCTGGAATATGCGAAAGAGTTGTTATTGGGATAATTGTTAAGTTCAGACAAAAATAAATCCCCCTAGCTTCACTATGAAACTAGAACAAAACATGACAGTACACTACTCTTTCCTTAGATTTCAGTTATCAAATGAGAAATTGATCTAGAACATACCTTTTAAATATTGAAGATCTGACTTTGCGAATGCAATCCAAGATACATCACGAAGCTTATTGAGAAACATCTGCAAAAGGGCACAAGCCAATGAAGAAAATAATAAAAGGGCCTACTTGATATGAAACTATTTGTGTGATAAAGGAATCATACAATATGGAAAAATGTGATTCACATAGGAAAGAAAAGTGAATCTGTATTAAATAATAGAAAGAGAGTTTACAACCAATGCCTTGATGTTTGTAAGGTCCCTTCCAATAGTTCCTTGCTTCCCACACACTTCTTCTCCAAATATTTTGAGATCAACAATCTATCTTAACAAAGAAATACTCAAAGCCACTCTAACCAAGCTAAATTTCCCAAGCTACAAGCTCAAGAACTTTCCAACCCAATCAAGATAACTTTCTCCATGAGAGATCCTCTCCTTTTATAAGATGAAGAGGATAAGGTGAGAAGGTTAGGATGATACCAATAAATAAAAAAAGAGATTAATATCCAAACCAATCAGAGGCCACCTCACCATAGAATCTTCTCCTTCTAGAAGCATCGAGAAGATGCTCGTTTTTCCTCCATACGAAAATCGTCGCACCTTAAGTATAGTGCAGCCTACGGAGACATTGCAACCTATATTTAGAGTAGGGTGCGATGATCAAGAATCGTCGCATCCTATATATAGTGCATCCTATGAAGACCTTCCTTAATAAGGTTTTTACAAAGGAAAATACAATTTCTTCTCTCAGGCAAAGTTCTTCTCCCCTCTTTCTTCACGAATTTGGGCCATTGATCCTTTTAAAGACAAAGGATAGGTTTACATCATTAACGGTCATAGGGGTGATGAAAATAATGTGTAAAAGAGATACACCTAAAGTATGAAGTTAGAACATAGTGATAGCTAAAATACTTTGTCGAGTGTGTGTAGGGAACAAGGAACATGTCAGTTGGAAACCTTCCAACAAACAAGGAAATATAGTACAATAATTTGTCATCATTGGGGTAGGAATTCCCATACTCAGAATACAAATGAATCAAAGCATAAATGTCGACATGCGAAGATCCATGTCAAGTAAGATAGGTCATGGCCACCAAACATACACTGTGGATCCATGCCAATATGACTCAAATTTGAACATAGCCACCAAAATTACACTGTGGATCTATGTGTTAAAGACTCAAATTTGAACATAGCCATAAGACATACACTGTGGATCTATACAACAATACAATATGGATATACTCCAATGCAAATTGAATCTGTCAGAAAAGATCCAAGGTCTTCATCTCCACCACTCTATAGTACAAATCTAACCATGAGAATACATGTGTTGAAGTCGAACATGGTAGAAACCACTTGATTACTGATAATCAATGTATATTGTTAACAAGAGCAAGGGAAATCACCATTAATGTTAATGACTCCCAAGGTAATCTAGTACAATCCAACGAATGCGAATTAATGAGTTGAAGTTGAACACTCAGTGGAGTCTCCCGATCATGGGTCAATAATGAAAACCCACTATCAAAAGTGAGGAAACCTGCCATTGAGGCATGCAAGTTCCAAGGTACCAATTAGTTTCTAAGTCTAATTCCTAGATAATGAGTTGAATTCGATAGGAAAAGACTTGTCACAGGAGGGCCTTAATGTATCCCCCATTAATGACACGAAATGGGTAAAATGATTTGAGGTATATTAGAGTAATAAGTGATTCAGTACTGACTTAGGGATGGTTGATGCAATAGAAGGCTTAAAGACTACAGAAATGGCCAACACAATAGAAGGTTTTCTGGGTTGAATTTTTCTTTGAATATATTGACGACACAACAACTATCATGGAAACACTGACTCAACAACAGGGATCACAGATCAATTTGTAATCTTATAAAGGAGTAAGATAAAGAGACAAGAGAATTTTATAACCTAGACACAAAGCAAGTGAAAGGGTGTCATGTTCAAAAGTGACTCTTCTATAGAATATAGGTTTAGATACATTTCTTTCCCAAATTCCCCCCTCACCATTTCTGGCAAGTACCTCTTTATTTTTACACAAGCTTGAGGAGGATAACATATGCTTGAACTGTAATCTCATCCTTTGGATGAGTCCCTCAGAGTACATTTAATGAACCCTGGGAAGGAGTGGTTTGGTCCCATATGGGCCTTTCAAGGTTTATTTAACAAGTCCAAAGAAAGAAAACTCAAGGGTTTTTCATGTTTAGAGAGTCTAAAAAACACTTAAATAAGACTCCACAATTTCCTTTTTCATAAGTTAGTCTGGCGATATCGAAAAAGAGATAAACTACCACTCAATAGATGTATTCTTCAAATACTTTAACGAGCGTGAAAAAACAATATCGCTCAACAATATTTTCATGTTTAGAGAGTTTAAAAAGAGATTAAAGGGAACTCGAAGGGGTTCATTTTTCTTAGTACTAATGTGAGTCCGAAAAAGTGATAAAACTTTACTCGGTTACATTCTCATGTATTTACGAGCATGAGAAAGAAAAAATACGAAGCTCAAGATTGTTTTCATTTTTACTTAAGATTAAAACAAAACAAAAATATGCTTGGGATAGATTTTAGTTTTACACAAGATTAAAACTAGACAAAACTATGCTTGGTCCTGGTTTCATTTTTACACAAGCTTGAACCAAAGGAAACTATGCTTGGTGTAGGTGGTTTCATTTTTACACAAGCTCAAACCATAGAAAACTATGCTTGGACTTCCCAACGCATAACACATGGATGGTTGGTATTTAGCCCCTAGCTTAAGAAACTAGTGGCTCTAACTTCAACATGATGTCCAAAGGCTAAAATCATTTCCCCCCAAGATTTAGTTAACCAATGGCATAGGAGGATGAAAATAAGCTTCAAATACTATACATAATAAAGTACTTGGCTCAATCGAAGAGGGGGAGAAATATATTTCATTTTTTAACGATCTTGACATAGAAACAAGAACTATGCTCAAGAATCCAGGTTCAATCCCCAGACCTCTGTTTCATTTTTTAACAAGCTTGACACAAAAATGGGAACTATGCTTGTAAGCTTTTTTTCATTTTTTAACAAGGTTTCTACAAAGACAAAAAACTATCCTCACAATTGGTTTCATTTTTTAACGATCTTGAAATCAGAAAATGATGCTCAAGGATGGTTTCATTTTTTAATGATCTTGAAATCACAAAACCGTGCTCATAGCTCTGTTCTTGATCATGGCTTCCAAGAGGAAATTTCTCTGGAAGGACACGATGTCAAGGGACAAAACTCAGTCATGGCCTCCAAGAGATCGTCATTTAATGGAAGAATAATGCTCTAGAAATACATCATGTTGAGGGTTGCAATGGGAGTAAGGAGATCAAGCTCTAAAGACCCTATCGAAGAGATCACCATGTCAACTACCAGATCCAATTTAGAAGAGATTGAGCATACAGTGAGAGGCTCATATTTATCGACAGTTGAAGGCATGGGAGACAACTGCACATAATTGACCTGTGGCAGGGGTGATGTCATCTGCATATAATAACTGTTTAGGGAGGTCATAGAGTTGATGGTCAAGTTAGGGCCAACAAACAAAAGTTAATCAATAGTCACAATTATTACACCGTGAGGGAAATATATCACATGAAAAAGAGTGGACACGATAGCTTTCATGGCATAGACATAATCTTACCCAAGGAGTAAATTGAAATCCAAGGGCTCCTGGACTACCATAACATCAATAAAGACATTTTTCCATCCCAAAGTTATAGGAAACTGAGGAAGGAATCCTAAACGTTGACCGGTTCTTCTGTTAAAAGCTAACAGATTCTATGTAAATGACACAAGCTGAGGATAACCCAAAGCTTGCTAAGAAATAGAGGAAAAAATACTAACGCATGAACCTTCATCTATCAACGTCTGAGGAACATCTCGACCACAAAATTGTATTGTAATCTTGAAACAAATGTGAGAGGGAAGACGAGGTCCAGTTAGCACACCCCAATTAAAAAGGATGTCCTCATTACTTGGAGGGGGTTCCATGGGAGAAGGAGGAATGTCCCCTACCAAGGTAGATTATGTATCAACAAGAAAAACATGGGCAGTATTGGGTTTACTCTCTAGTGGGAGAGTTGGATCGACCGATGACGAGATCAAATCGACCACTTGGGTTTCAGTCTCTAAGGCGAGAATGGGGTCAATGGCTAGAAACCAATCGACCACTTGGGTGACACTCTCTAATGGGAGAGCGGGATCAACTGATGATGGGATCGGATTGACCACTTTGTCAACATGATAAAATAAGGAAGTGATCATATTGACTACATGATCAACCAAACTGACCGATGAAGGGACCGGATTGATCATTCCATCAAATACAGGTGGGTCGATAGTAAGATTGCGATAGGCAACTAGAAGTTGAGGTTGGGAAATAATCTTGTATTCCAGTAATTTTGAGGCTTCATCCATACAAGGGAAAATGTGATTTTGATGACTCCCTCTACATAACATACACGAGAACTTGACTCTACTTTTATTCTTCCCAACGGTATCTTGACTAGTTAACGGGAGGTCATTATCATGTTGTTTAGAGGCTGACGACATCAGTTGGCGAGGGTGTGTAGACCATTCTTCTATAACCTTGGATAGACCAGGGAAATTACTAATAAGATGGATACCCTTATAAAGCCTCGAAGGGTACTTGGTCTTACAAGTTGTTTGGGTGATCTTGGCATTATCAATGCTCCCAGCACAATTAACAGTAACTGGTTGCTTTCCAACATGTTTGGAAGTGGTTGGAAGTTTGGACCCTTGCCTATTTTTCTTCTTCTTAATCTTCATTTTCTTCTTCTTCTTATCCATTGGGATACTAGCTTTAGAGATTTTTCTAGGCAAAGAATATGAAATGAAAGAAGACCTTAGAAATGAAGAAGGCGAAGAAGATCTTACTAGTGAAGACAGTGAAGGATCAAGATGAGGTTGATTTTCTTGGGGGGAAGTGCTTACAACTATATAACTAGCTGCATTCGGGATTACCTGAGTGGAAAAAAACCATATCTGTAATCCAATTGTGAGACTTAGAAGGCTCAAAGTAGTGATATGAGGAAGACCAATGTTTTTGTATGAAGTAAAAACAAAAGGTTCCCCTAGAAAAGGGGTTCCTTCATTGGTCATTTTGGGAACTGATGCAATTAAATAAAAATCCAACCTAGAGTACTATAAGGGAAAACAAACAACACACGCTAAAAATCCAGGAAGCAAGCAAATAAACAAAACCTTCTCACAATGAACACACTAGTTGGTGATGAAATCCCCCAAGTCCCCAGTGGAGTCACCAATTTTCTTATGGGGGCAATTGTTAAGTGAAGACACAAATCAATCCCCCTAGCTTCACTATGAAACTAGAACAAAACAAGACAATACACTATTCTTTCCTTAGATTTCAATTATCAAATGAAAAATGGATCTAGAACATACCTTTTAAATATTGAAGATTCGACTTTGCCAATGCAATTCAAGATCTTCCATGAGGATTATGGAGAAATATCTTCAAAAGAACACAAGCCAAAGAAGACAAGAATAAAATGGCCTATTTGATATGAAACTATGTATGTGATCAAGGAATAATACAATATGGACAAATGAGATTCATATAGGAAAGAAAAGTGCATCTGTATTAAATAACAGAAAGAGAAATTACAACCAATGACTTGATGTTTGTAAGGTCCCTTCAAATAGTTCCCTGCTTCCCACACACTTCTTCTCCAAGGATTGTGAGATCAACAATCTATATTAACAAAGAAAAACTCAAATCCTCTCTAACCAAGATAAATTTACCAAGCTACAAGCTCAAGAACTTTCCAACCCAATCAAGCTAAATTTCTTCATGAGAGCTCCTGTCCTTTTATAAGATAAAGAGGATAAGGTGAGGAGGTTAGGATGATCCCACTAAATCATAAAAGTGAGTAATATCCAAACTGATCAGAGGCCACCTCACCATAGAATCTTCTCCTTCTATAAGAATCGATAAGATGCTCTTTTTTCCTACGTATGAAAATCGTCGCACCTTAAGTATAGTGCAACCTGCGGAGACGTCGCAACCTATATTTTGTGCAGGGTGCGATGATCAGGCATCATCACATGCTATATATAGTGAATCCTACGATGACCTTCCTTAATAGGGTTTTTATAAAGGAAAATACAATTTCTTCTGTCAGGAAAAGTTCTTCTCCCTTCTTTCTTCAGGAATTTGGGCCACTAATCCTTCTAAAGAGAAAGGATAGGTTTAAATCATTAATGGTCATAGGGGTGATGAAAATAATGTGTAACAAGAGTTGAGTAATTGAATCGAGGGAGAGTCAAGGTTTCTGGTTGGAGCATGTTGGGTCCTTCGTTTTTGGATAAGGAATTGCGCAAGTTTTGGCCTAGTATGAGTTTCACAAGCTTCATAAGAAGTTGGACAGCAGAGCAAGGAGAAGCAATGGAAATCAGCTACGAAAAGGAAAATGCAATGCCAACAAAGAAAAAATGGTTGTAACAGAAAAAGAAAGCATGCAAGCCAAGACAAAAGACACAACATAGCTTATATATAGGGATGAATATGATTGTAAAAGGGTTCGTTTGAATTTTGATTGTGTTCAATTTGATATTTCCCTTATTGTTAGGTTGATGTCATAGTTATTGTATGCAACTGAGAGGTTAGAGTTTTGATTCTATAATGTAATCTGTATACCTTTTTGGGAGTTATATCTCTGCGACATGAGTCTAGAGACAAGAGTCTATAACAAAGCGCAATTGTGTATCTATGAGTTTGTAAGTGAAGAAATATATGAAGATAATATGAAGAAGGATCTAAATTTTCAAAATATGTTGTCTTTCTATGTTATACTTATGCATTTCAATACTTCTTTATGGTTCATGATTTCCACATGATGTCTCTGTGTTTGAAGTCTTTTCCGCAACATAAGTAGGTTTGGTTCGTGTGCATATGAGTTCAGATTTGTTTGGTATTTAGATGACCCGTGCAAGATCAAGATGAATCTTGAAGGTTTTGTGAATCCTCCTAAGTATTTTCCTTTCCCTTCCCTATCCATTTGTCTCAACAACGCTTCGGATCAGACTTCTTCTCTTAAGAGGAGATGAAAATTCCAGTGCTCTAGACTACCCGGTACCTTTTGTTGGTAACTTGAGAAGGACCCTGGTCTAATCAAACTTGTGCCAACAAACCCCATATTGGAAATGGTCTTGATGAACACACCAACATTACATTGACTTTATTCAACACTATTTTAGAAACCGCTAGTACTTGTGCTGAAGTTGAACTCTCTTGGGAAGTAATTGAAAGGGACATAAATATTTGTGAATGTTGGTAAGCCAGGCAAAGGAAGCCCATATATCAACAATAACCTTTCCTCTTAGCTATTTAATTTTTTTTTTCATGTCCTCTAATTCTCATGTTTCTTGAAGACGAAGAGGATTTTCCATTGAAGTTACTCCTATTTATGAAAAAGGGAGGAGATTTGTTTTTTATAAAACACAACAAAGAGCTCTTAGGTGAACCCTATCTGATTTTGCTAGTTCATCTTCATCACCCATACCTTTCACATTCAATATGACGTCCTCGAGTAGTGGTAGTGGTACCAAAGGTTCCCCCTCCTCACAACCTTCTGCTTCATCTGTGATTGGTAGTATCTATAGTCATCAAATCCCTATTCAATATACTACCAATCCTACCAAGGTCATTAAGAAATACAAGCTTTTCCAATTTGAGGAAGATGCTACAACCACCCCTTGGCACATGTCTTCTCCCTTTAATCTCACACCAACCACCCAACCATTAACAAAATTCAAATATCACTTACCTAGGTTCTTGGGATATGGTATCGTTACCACGAATGAACATCTGGTATAATTTTCTAACACTTTCCATAACATAAGGGATAACGATAACGATACTCACATGCATTTATTTATCAATTCTATTGAAGGGAAAGCTACAACATATTTTTTTTGAGCTCCCACCCAAAATCCTTTCAACTTAAGAAGAATTGGTATATTAGTTTAATTCCACTTATGGAAAACCCAAGAGTCCAACTGATCAGTTAAGGGAATACAATAATATTTCCTATAAAGATGGTGAAAACATTAGGTCTTTTAACTTTTGTTTCACCAAGCTATATAATCGATTTCCCAAAGTAATTCATCCTCAAAATGAACTTGTCTTCATGCATTATTATAATGATTTTCCTTCTCCTTATCATCATAGACTTGAATAAAATGCTATTGGCAATCTTGGTTCCGCCCTTCAAACTTCCTTAGACTATGAAGAGAAAATTGAAAGGATTGTTCTTCCTAAGGGAGACTTGGTTAAGAAAACATACATGTCTACCATTCTATAACTCATGCATGATATGAATAATAGGATGATAGCCTACGAATGAAAAGGAATTTTCCCTTCCTCTTCCCCCGAGGCTTCTTCTTCTTCCCTAGTGCCTTTTAGAAATACCATTGAAAGAACTTTTCAGCTAAAGGTGTTGAAATACACACTGACACTGAGAGAGGGGGGTGAATCAATGTCTAAAACTTTTGGCTTCTTTTCACACTTTAATAGATTAAGTGAATTAACTGAATAAGAAACATGCAACTCAATTAATTATTCATAACATGTGTAACACAAATTGTATGATGTAGATAAAATATATTTCTTTTATTTATTTCACTTGATGAATACAAATAAAAGCAATCCTTTAATATCTTCAACTTCAACTAAATATGAGATATCAAACTCTATGATAAAATACACAACTTGTATTTCTCAGATCCAACTAAGAAATGAGGAATCCAACCCTCATAACAAGAACCGACTTGTTGGGCTCAAAACCATGGGCTTATCTATTTCAAACATTGTTTTGTTACCTCTTTTCTCTTTACCTTCTTATTCTTCTAAATGAGACCATATTAAAATGTCCAAGGGATTATTTACTTCTATCCCCTTTCCGCTCCTTATTATCTTCTTTACCTTATCACGTGACCGGTGTTCGATTCAGGTTCTCTGGTACTGATGCCTTCGATATTCTGGCCTTTGCAATCCTTGTATTCTTTCGGAGTTGTTACATTCTAGGGTGGTTACATCTCATGTTGAATAATCTAATGGCTAGCATTACTCCCAAAGTTATCATATTGATTGTCTGGTATAATCCTTGCATAGTATTTGAACTTTGTCTTTTAGATGATCAACAACTCTGAATTAATATTCAGTTGAGCTGGACGGTTGTCATCTACTCCAGAACTTCGAATATTCATGACTCTAGGACTGCGTGTTACTGAAACTCTAAAGTAGTTCAATTCCTCTGGAATTTTACCTACCGAATAAGTCATAAAATGACAATGACTGCTTATTATTGGTTAACACCTCATGCTTACTCTATTCTTTTACTATCTTTGATCAATGGTTGAGAATGCTCCTGAATTAGATCAACAATTAACGTTACTTCGTGATTCCAACATTCAATGATTAGATGATAATAAAATATTGGATATTTTGATTTTTCAATAAGAAATTTTAAGCATGAATTTCATTCCATTTTTAGCATTTAACTTAACCATAACCAATAATGTTGCAGCAACCAATATCACAAGAAGAAACACCATGCACAAGAACACAAGAAGTATCCTAGGAAATCCTTCTAAACAAGGGAAGAAAACCCAGCCAAATCCTTTGTTATATTCTTCAATATAAAGAGCTTCACCACCAAGAAAACCTAGCACACAAGAGGGTGATTGAAAACCATAAAAGACTAGCACCCAAGATATGTGTGCACTTTTTCCAATAGGGTGTACTTGCTGAAATTTCCAAACTCAGACAAAAGACATGATTCCTCAATGGGGAATTTACCTTTACTTATATTAGACTTGACCTGTCAAGAAAATTTTCTATTGGCATAACACAGTCGACCTCTCTATCTCATAATATAATTAATATTAACCAAATTAATTATATTTTACATTAATTATCAACCACATTAAGGTAGGGCTGACCTGTACCCTTTACATTACAATTAGGGTTACAGGAAGGTCTGATTCTTGAATAATATAGCATAAGATCTTATACACCCACCAGTGCTCATCCACTAGGGGCACATCCATAGGGATGTCGATATCTATGGATCAGTACATTACATAGAAGAACAACTTCTTCACTAGTTCTTAGCCACTAGGATCATGTTCACCTGTGCTCGTCCACGGGCACATCCACTCAACAGATCTTCTTTCCCACTGCATTACATAGGAGATTCATATATATTTTCTCATCAACTCTATTCTCAGAAAAGGCTAATACATCATCTTCATTTATGTTCTCATGACGATGCACCCAACACTTTGGGCTTTCACACATTCACCTTGTGCTTAGCCACAGGCACGTTCAACTCTGTAGATCTCCTTTCTCAATATGTTACATAGGAGAATCATCTGGATTTATTCTCAAATCTCTGTAAGGAGGAGGCAATCTCTATGTTCCAGTGCTGTCTCAGATAGGAGCCACACACCCCTCACAGGGGCTCTCTCTCATGTTTTTGTTTTGGAGAATGTCTCATGTAGCTGCATTCATCAAGACTCCCTCTTAGCTAGGGAGGCATTTTCCAACAAGGCAAGTCTCTCAGGGAAATACTCAAACTTTGTCTTGGCAAGTGGTTTGGTGAATATATCTCTGATCTGTTCATGAGTAGGAAGATACTCCACATGTATTGTCTTCCTCTACACCATGTCTTTGATATAGTGATACTTTATTTCAATGTGTTTAGATATTTCATGAAACACAAGGTTTTTAGAGAGATTTACACAACTCTGGTTATCACAATGTATAGTAGTAGGATCCATCTCATGATTGAACAAGTTATTCAAAACTTTGCAAAGCCACACTGCTTCACGGACTGCTACACTCAATGCAATGTACTTTTCCTCTGCAATGATTAATGCCATAGAGCTTTGTTTTCTGCTACACTAGGAAACCATGTCAAACCCTAAAGTGAAGAAACAACTAGCAGTTCCTTTTTTATCTACTACACTTCCTACCCAAACTGCATCGACATATCCTTGCAGTCTCAATTCCACACTGGAGGCATATCTTAGGCCATAACCAATTGTGCCTCATATGTAGCTCAATACATGTTTTGTAGCTATCTAGTTTGTTTGTCTCTGTTGGCTCATAAAATTACTAAGCACATTTACTGCATAGAAAATATTTGGTCTGGTGTTAACTAGATACATTAGTCATCCAATAAATTTTTGGTATAATTTTGGATCTACATCTCCTGAATATGTATCATTCATTTTCTTCAAATCCATTACCATTGGAGTGGGCATGGATTTGCATTCTTTCATGCCAAAATTTTTCAGTATCTCCACAGTGTTTATAGTATGGTAGCTATGAGAGGTATTAACCTCCATTTGTGACCCTTGACAATATTAGAATATTCCGGAAGAAATAAAATATTTGGATATAACCCTAGAATAGAAGTCGGCTAAAAAAAAATATTATATACTAAGTATTTGGCACCCAAAAAGAGAATTTGGCCCAGATAGACCGGCAAAAGTAGTATAAATATAGGATGCCAGTCTTCATTTTAGCCAGATTTCTCATAATTGCAGAAATCCACTTGTGCACACTGCAGAAGTCTAGTAGTGTGCAAGTCTGGGGAGAAAGTTAAGTCTAGTAGTGTGCAGAAGTCTAATACATTCAAATGTTTGTGGTCCAATGTGAGTTAAATCTCTAGGAGGTTCTCTTTACTATGTAATCTTCATAGATGATTACTCAAGAACGACCTGGTTATATCTCTTTAAGATAAAGGACGAAGTTTTCAATAAGTTTCAAGAATTCAAAGAAGAGATAGAGAACCTCATAAACAAGAAATTCAAGACCTTGAGAACAAATAATGGAGGAGAATATACATCCAAGGAATTTTTTGCCTTTTGCAAATCGACAGGGGTTAGGAGGGAGCTAACTATTTCTCATAATCCTCAACAAAATGGTGTAGTAGAAAGGAAGAACATATCTATTGAAGAAACTATGAAGGCATTATCGAACGATCAAGGTTTACCTATGTATCTATGGGGAGAAGCAGCCATGAAAACAATATATGTTCAGAACATAAGTCCTCACCACAAATTGAAGGATATGACTCCAAAATAATCCTTCTCAAGAAAGAATCCTAATGTGGAACACTTAAGAATCTTTGGATGCCATGTTTACTTTCACATCCCCAAGGATAAAAGGTAGAAATTAGAACCCTCAAGAAAAAAGGGAATATTTGTGGGATACAATGAATCATCCAAGGCCTATAGAATCTATATTCTGGAACAACATAAGGTTGAAGTCAATAGAGACGTAACCTTCAATGAAAACATGTCTTTCAATAAATCCATAGAAGAAACCATAGAAGAAGAAGAGTATGAAGAACCTAATGAAGAAAGAACATGTCTTCTAGAAAGTCAGAATGAAGAAACATAACAACTTGATCATCTGATGAAACCATGTGAAACTAATGAATTAGAAAATGTACCCAAAACCAAGAAACTTCCATATTGGCTTCAAGCTACACTACAAGAAGAAGAAAGGCTCAAATCCCCAAGTGGCACCTTCAGAAAAAGAAAAAATACCAAAAGATTCTCCAGCTATGCAACGTGTATGACAAATCTTCTAAATGAAACACCCACCACATTTGAAGAGGAATCTCAAAAGAAACAATGGAAAGAAACCATGACAGAAGAACACCATTCCATCATGAAAAATCATGTATGGGAAATTGTGCCTAGACCCAAAAAAAAATTAGTAGTAACTTCAAAATGGGTCTATAAGTGGACAAATATAAAGAAAGGTTCATAGCTAGAGGGTTCTCCCAGAAGGAGGGAGAAGAATATGTCCCTTGCCGCTTCCATGGGATGGAGTTTACATCAGATGGATGTAAAAACAAATTTCCTCATTGGAGAAATTGAAGAAGTATACATTGAACAACCTCAAGGATTTGAAGTGCATTCCATAGACACTCATGATTGCAGACTAAAGAAAGATTTATATGGACTCAAGCAAGCTCCAAGAGCTTGGTATTCCAGAATAGACAACTACTCAATAAGACTTGGTTTCTCCAAGAGTCATGTAGATCCAAATATTTAATACAAATCCATGAACAATGCACCTGTGATTCTACTACTATATGTCAATGATTTATTCTTGACAAGTGAAGAGTCTCTCATTATCCAGTGTAAAAGGGAACTAGCCTTTGAGTTTGATATTAAAGATCTTGGTCTCATGCATTATTAATTGGGACTAGAAGTATGGCAGAAGCATGGTGAAGTATTCCTTAGACAAGGAAAGTAAGAAGTGAAGATTCTTCAAAAGTTTGGAATGATGGATTGCAAATCCATGGACACTCTTATGACCATATATATAATAAAAGTAAGAGACTTATATTCCGATCCAGCAGACCCATTCCTATATCGAAAATTGATTGGGTCATTGATGTATTTAGTAAATACGCGACCAAATATTTTCTTTTTTGTAAACACACTAAGCCAGTTCCAGGTGGAACCCAGACATGGGCATTGGATAACTGCAAAGCATGTTGTAAGATATATTTGTGGGACACTAAACTATGGTTTACGATATACTACATCCAATGATATACAACTTCATGGATTCACATATTCAGATTGGGCAGGAAGTGAAAAAGATAGAAGGAATACTTCAGGGATGTGTTTCAGCTTGGGCTCCACTATGATATCTTGGGGCAGCAGGAAACAAAAGTCTGTCACACTCAGCACATTAGAAGAAGAATATATTGCAGCATGTGAGGCATGTACAGAAGAAGTATGGCTGAGAAAGTTGATTTCTAGATTATTTGATTAGGTTCCAGATTTGACCATAACATACTTTGACAATCAGAGTTGTATAAGTGATGCAGGAGCATCGCCAACAACAAGCGAGCATGGGAGCAAGTGCCAACGCATTTTGGCACATGATGAATTGTTTGAATGTTTTGGAGGTTCGATACGCCAAACGTAAATGAAACAATTAAGAAAGGGCGTACTTGTATATTGTAATCAGACCTTGTGCGTCCCGCTCTCGTCTGAAGGACTAAGAGGCATTTATAATAGTAAATGTAAGTAGGTAGCTTGAATTCTTAGATTAGATAGTTTTAGGAGCCAGAGGGAGAATGGATATAGACACCCTCACTTGTATCATTGTAACATTAGTAGCATAATCAATCAAGAGAGCATAGGAGAGCTAAAGAATAGAGCTGTGTAGAAAAACCCATGTACAGAAGTTCTGGATTAATACAAAGATTTTTAGTTCAGACTCATGGTGTTCAATTTCTTTTCTGTGTTTGTACATGATGATTGATATATGCTTGGTTACTCTCTATTATGAATTTTCTTTGATGCGTGAATGTTTGATTTCATATTTAATGTCTGAAATCTAAAGAGAGGGAGAGTAAAGAATGAGTTTCAATTGTTTCTCTGTCTGAGCAAGAGTTTTCCTGCAAGGAGTGCAGTGAAATTG
>JZKD02S0614690.1:0-15864 GCA_000966675.3 Picea glauca
TGGCTCAGCACATTGGGGCCTATCACCACCAACTACAAAACTATGGAAATGTCATTCACAGAGGAGGGTGGACGAAAGGTAGTGCTTCAGGGCATGACAAGGAATGTTGCAAAGGTAGTCATGGCCAAGAGGATGGAGGCCATCTTCCGGAGAGATGAGATAGTATACGTAGCTGAATACAAGATTGTGACATGTATGGATGAACAAGGCAAGGTTCACTACACTCCAGAAATCAAAGAAATCCTTGACAGGCACCACAAGGTGTTTGGGCCTATTCCTCTGGGGGTACCACCAGATAGGGGGTTTGAGCACATTATTGAGCTAGAGGAAGGGGCCAAACCAGTTATTACCACACCATATAGACATCCCAAGAAGTACAAAGATGAGATAGAGAAGGCCATCAAGGAACTTCTGGACATGGGGCACATCAGGACCAGTAGTAGCCCTTTTGCTTCTTCAGTAGTGCTAGTGAAGAAGAAGGATGGCATTATGAGGATGTGCATTGACTTCAGAGCCTTGAATAAAAAGACCATCAAAAACAGGTATCCGATACCAAGGATTGATGAACTGTTGGACGAATTGCATGGGGCCATCTACTTCACTAAGATTGATCTTCGTTTTGGTTAACATCATATCAAGATGAGGGAGGAAGCCATTTCAAAAACAACTTTTAGATGTCATTACAGCCATTATGAGTTTTTGGTGATGCCCTTTGGCTTAACCAACGCCCCTGCTACGTTCCAATCATGTATGAACCATGTCTTCAACAAGCAACTGAGGAAGTACCTGTCGGTATTTTTTGATGACTTGCTTATCTACAACAAGACGTGGGAGGAGCATCTAAGGCATGTGGATCAGATTTTGTCAATCATGGAGGAACAGTCATTGTATGCTAAGGAGTCCAAATGCGAGTTTGGAATGACAAAGGTCCTCTATTTAGGACACATTATCGGGGCAAAGGGGGTACAGGTACATCAAGAGAAAATACAAGCCATCATGGAATGGCCTACTCCTAAGACACTCACATAATTGAGAGGATTTCTTGGCATGTGCACGTATTACAGGAAGTTTGTCAAAGGATTTTCTCAGCTGTGTGCACCTTTGACCAATTTGACTGAGAAACGAGCCTTCAAGTGGGACGAGGAGGCCCAAATAATGATGGATAAGATGAAGGAAGTGATGAGTACGTGCCCAGTATTAGCCCTTCCAGATTTCAACCTTCATTTTACCTTGGAGCGTGATGCCTCCGAGGAAGGAATAGGGGTCGTATTGATGCAAAAGAGGCACCCTCTTGCCTATGAGAGTCGGAAACTCAGGGGTCCCGGGCTACTCTAGAGCATTTATGACAAAGAAATGTTGGCTATCATGCATGCACTAGCCAAATTCCAGCAATACTTGGTTGGTGCTCGGTTTTTGGTCAAGTCGGATCATAACAATCTCAAATATCTATTGGAGCAGAAGGATTTGAATGATAGGCAGCAGAAATGGGTAAGCAGAATACAGGCCTACGACTTTCACATTGAATTTGTCAAAGGGAAGAATAATGTGGTGGCTGATGTGTTATCCAGGAGGCCATCCATCTTTGCCATGACCAGGGTATCAGTTGACTGGAAAGACCATCTGGTGATGGAGTATGCAAAGGATCACTTTGCATGCTAGCTATTGGATGGGCAGGTACAAGATGATAACTTCAAGGTTATGAATGACCTCATCTACTATAAGGACCGAATCTTTTTGGTTCCTGAATCGGCCTTCAAGGCTAAGATATTGCAGGCGTACCATGACTCACCAATGGCAGGACATCAGGGGATCAGCAAGACGTACAGGCAAGTGAGAGAAAGGTTCTCATGGAAGGGCCTCAAGGAGGATGTGATTAAGCACGTCAAGGAGTGTACTACATGTCAGGAGAACAAAGATGAGCACACGCATCCAGCAGGACTACTACAACCCTTACCCATTCCGGAGCACAAATGAGAGAGCATATCCATGGATTTCATCACCGGGTTGCCAAAGACACAAGGGAAGGACTGCATTTTTGTAGTAGTGGATAGGTTGACAAAGTTCGCACACTTCTTCGCCATAGCTATTGACTTCAGTGCCACACAAGTGGCCGAACTGTTCTTTAGGGAGATTTTCAGGTTGCACGACCTACCCAAGACCATTGTCAGCAATAGGGATAGCAGGTTCATGAGTACATTCTGGCAGGAATTATTTAGGTTGGTTGGTACGGCTTTGACCCCTAGCACCAACTATCACCCTCAGACAGACGGACAGACAGAGATAGTCAACAAGTGGGTGGAGGGCTATCTCAGAAATTATGTGGTAGGATAGCAGAAAGCATGGTCCAGATGGTTGCAGCTAGGAGAGTACTGCTACAACACCACCCAGGATATGTCCATAGGCATGTTGCCATTCAGGGCCTTGTATGGGTACGATCCTTTATCTTTTCGGGAGATTTCCTTTGGTGACAGCAGGGCACCTATGGTACAGGATTGGATACAGCAGAGCCAAGACATTCTCAGGGAGCTGAAGGATCATCTACAGAAGGCCCAGAACCAACAAAAGGTCCAAGCATACAAGCACATAGTTGATCGTACTTTTGAGGTTGGTGACCTGGTTTACCTAAGGCTCCAACCATATAGGCAGGCTTCCATAAAAAGGAGCGGAGCATATAAACTACAACCATGTTTCTTTGGGCCCTACAGAATCAGCAGGAAGATAGGGGCCGTAGCTTACGAGCTGGAGCTTCCACAGGGCATCAAAATACACAACGTCTTCCATGTCTCCTGCCTTAAGAAAGCCCTCGGCCAACACATTAGACCCATTGAGGTATTACCTCCCATGGATGAGGAGGGACAACTTGTTTTGATTCCGGAGGAGATATTAGAGGTCCGAGAGAAGAGGTTCAGAAACCGAAGCATCAAGGAGTACCTAATCAGATGTAATGATTTAGCCATTGAGGATGCCACATGGGAGAAGGAGCATGTGGTGAGAGAAACAGGTTTGGAATTGCTTGAGGACAAGCAATTACAAGCAGGGGAGACTGTAATGTCCCCCACCTCTTGATAAAGAGGTGATGAGGAGACTCAATGGCCTGGGCATCCCCACTAGGTCATAGTCTCACAGTGAGGGGGAAATTCAACTAAACTAAGGTTATATTCTTAAGTTGACTTGAAGAAAAATGTTAAAAGGAGTAAAAGATAACTCAATAATAGAATAGAAGTTAACCCTGGGAGTTAATCTAACTCAACAAAGGAATAGAAGAAAAAGTATAAATAGAAGGCTGGGGCGCACCTATTATTCATTCTGGATTTGGTATATTGCTTGTTATTGCTCTTGAGCATACAGTTTGGGGGTTTTGCTGTACAAACCCCTGTGAGCAACTCAGTGGTTAAATACCCATTCACCTTGTTCCATAGCTTGGTCTCGGGGATGAAAGACTCCTCCACACCATTCTACACTCAGCATACTTCCACCTAGCAGGGTCGTACTGTTCTTGAGTTTCCAGCAAGGGCGCACCATCATTTAGAGAAGGGTTCGATCTAGCTGATCAGGAGAGCCTTTGATCATTCTGACACTTGGGTTTTACTTGTAGGGGCTCGACCTTCATTTTGAGGGTTTTTCTGGATAGTTATCACCATCAGATCTTTAGCTTCAGATTGGGACGACTTGGAGGCAGTGGGACGTTCCATGATTCAGTAAATCTCAAATCTAGAGAGCTTCACCTAGAATTTGAGTCTAAAACTTCTCCTATGGGGTTCTCTTAGCCCGATCTACATTCCTGGGAAGTTTCAGGGCATTTGGAGGCTTTTCTCATCAGGGTCGAACTACCTAGGGTTCCAGGCATCTAGGGGAGCGCAACTTCGGTAAAAGATTCAGAGTTTGGAGGAGTTTGCCTTGGCCGTTCAGCTTGAGATTTCAGGAGGGTGTTCCTATCACCCAGATCTATCAGTTGGCAGAGTTTTGGCTCATTTGGAGTCTTCTTGCAGTTGGGCCGAGTTATTGAGGGTTTCTAGTCTTCTAGTGGAGCGTGGCATCTTCCAGCTTGAGGAATCGACATTCAGATCTACTTGTATCGATCTTCATCTCTCGTTCAGCCTTTGGAGGCTTATTTTGTATCGGCATAGCATTTTGTAGCAGCTTGTATTTCTTATCTATTGGGCCATCTGAGGATTATTCTAGATCTGCCCTCTATTGTATTGGTTCCATGCTTCTTATAATAAAAGGTCAGATCTTTGCTTGTGTTTCTATATCTTGAATATATTGTGATCTTTCATGTGTTGGACGAATCTTGTATGAACACACTTAATAATTGGATAACTCAATAAGTCACCTGCACATCATACACAACAGAGATAGTTAGTGGTTTCAAGCAAAAAATTGGCTTGGGATCAATACAAGTTCCTTTTGTTAAATGATTTCTTCAATAGCTTGTAGTTGATCTCTTAACTGAGAGATTCTCACTAAGTATGATGTTATGCTGTCATCATCATTCATTTTCATGTCACGTAGCTCATTCTTCAGACTCATTACTTGTCCAATGTTTCTAACTGAGAAGAGGTTTGTTAGGGCATCGTATATCTTCTTAGATTAGTCAAGATGGGAGATGTAGGGTATCAAGTGGTCTTTTATAGAGTCCACTATGATACTCATGGCATTGATGTCATTATCTTTGAACTTCTCCATAACTGCAACGTTATGAGGTTCCTTTTCTTTTCCTTCTTCGAACTATGGTTCCATGATCTTTCCTTTCACGATGTCCAACACCTTACTCTTGGCAAGGATGAGGTCAATCCTTGTCTTCCACACTTTGAAGTTAGAAGCCCCATCTAACTTGTTTTCTGACTTCATAGAGTAAGTCATAAATGCTTTGACTTGGTCAACCCTTGATTTTGACCAAAAAATCAAACTTGACGTCTTGGCTTGCTGAGAATACCAGCAGGTGCGCTAGGCTAGGGCGCACTAGGCTATCCAAAATTTAGGCCAATCTCTTGACTTAAGGTGCCTCAATAAGAGGGTTAGGGTTTCGTTGCTGCAACAAAAACTGGCTGCAACTGCAACTGTAACTAAGCAAATCCTCCCAATCTATCTTCCAGCGGTTAGACTGTCTGAAGATAGTGTGGGCCCATAACCTGTTAGAAAATAATGGATGTGCTTGTTTAACCATAGACAATATAGCAATATTGTCACCCAACCATAGGCCGAAGCCACCCCCAAGCACCTTAACCTTGACAGAGAATGATTCCGGAAGCAAACCAATAGCCAACCAAGGCTAATGCATAAAGATGACCAAGATTGATCAAAAAGTCCAACCATAACCAATAGAAAGTCCAAGCCTAAACCAGGAAACCAGATTGCGACAACTGCTGGCTGCAGCTGCTCTCCAGACTTGTGCACTAGCCCAGTTCCTACAGTGCGCAATTCTTCCTAGCTGAAATTCTGAGCAATGTGTATGAAATGAGGTTTGGCTACTTGTATTTATACTGTTTCCTGAGCTGTCTAGGCCGATTTCTCATTCTGGAGATTAAATAATTAATATTAATTATTTTCTTGAGCCAACTTGTCTTCTAGGGTCATGTTCAATGCTTTAGGGTTACTTCTTGCTTCCTGGAATATTCTATTCTTTTCAGGGTTACACATGGAGGTAAATACCTCCCGCAGCTACCATAATATCAACATTGACTTCCAACTCCGCACATATCATATGCATACATTTCTTAAGCATAAAAGTTTCATTGTGCGAAAAGCACAAATAACCAATATTAAATTAGGAAGTAAGAGATTTCTTTCCTGCTAGATGGCCATCATGAAAAAGCCAACAATAAATGATTTTCCCATACATGTTAGCACATCCACATGACAAGTTATGCATGTCTTAATTTTCAATTATGCTTGATGATGCTCATTATGAAATCTAACAAGTTTATTTTTGTCCCAATTATTGTTTATATGCTTTATCCTCTTTGTATTAATAAATTAACTTTTATTAATGTAGAGACCACATAAATTAGTTAGTTTTCAATAGATGCATCAATGAAAACTATGTAAAACAATATGAATCTATGTTAGTATCTTTGTGGGTGCCTTGCTATCTAATATAACTAAAGAATGACTATTTTTTGTTTTTAGTAATCCCTTGAAGAAAGTTACATTTGCAAAGCCAATCCAAGCAAACAATTAGGAGTGCCATGTTAAGAGTACGTAACTTCAGCGTTACATATTTGCTGAAATCTGAATTAAATATGAAATTTTCCACAATTCTGTCACCAGAAACGGATTCGATATTCCTTGATTTTGAGGAGATTCCGGTGGGGGTGTGGGGTGCTCCAAGGCGAATCTAGTAATTGTGCAGGTTGAAAGCACAAGGGGGTATCATGTATTAGCATACCTTGACTGGTTGCAGAGGTTCCTTGTGCTCCTTTCTCTTCTTTTGTGCCTCGTAGGGTCTCCATCTGTACTAGTTGAAGTCCATCCTTGTTTTTATCCATGTGATGAAAAATTGCCATTCCTTGAGGATCCTTTCTCGCCTTACTCCCTAAAATATTCATACCAGCTTTCATATCATTAGAATGAGATATATATTTAACCCATAACTTCTTTTTCCTTGTGAAATCCTCCTTTGGACTTTTGCATTCTTCCCACAGGTGACCTAATTCGTGATAGGCTCCACACCTGAAAGGTAATTTCCAATAATCAAGTTTCTGTATAAACATCCATGACCCCCACACAATCTCCATTTCTGTAGGAAACCCTTCTCTTAGGTCAAGCTCCACTAAGATTTTTAGTACTCATATATTTCTTATCCAAATACTTGTCTTCTACAATAATAAATTGACTTATTGAGCTGCCTATGCCTTCCAATATCTTCTTATTCTAGAGCTCCAATGGGAGTCCAGGTAATAGGACCCATATTTGTTGCAAATAAGTGGGTTCTTTTTGAGGGTCCAACCCCAAGACCCATTTTTTGAGACTTAACTTTGACAATCCCCATAACCAATCCTTTTGAGTAGGGTTTCTCCATCACTAGAAATTTTCACTTGAAAGCATATCCATCCTCAGACTAAGATATGGAAGATCAAAATATATCCTAAGATAGGTCTCTAGGCTTCGTTCATCCATCGTTTCAAAGTTTCCCTTTTAACATTTTTTCCCATGAATCAACCAACCAACGTCCTCTCCATCAAATCTTCTACCTCTTCCAAACCCACATCCTGGACAACAACCATTTTTACTTTTTCAAGTTCTACTCCAATATATTTCTTCGCAATTTTTCTTCGGGATGCTTTGCTAAGCTCTTTGATTTTTCTAAAAGATTATTCCCCACAACCCTTAGGCTTCTTGCGACTGAAAATTGCCTCTACTCCTTTCTCCAATTCATGGTTCCTTCCCTTGCTTGTAACCAATTCTTGTCTATCACTTGTAGGCTCAGTTGCAATCTTCACATACCTAGAGCTAGGGTTATTTGAGGAGGAGCAAACTCTTTTAGTGTTTATGGACCATGACCCTAGTGTTGGAACTTGGGAATGTGCTATAATATTTGCATGGTTATATCCACATGTCATTGTGGGGGGGTCAGCTAGGCCCCCATTGTTTAGGGTTTGGGGGTGGAGCTCTTGACTAAAATTTTTGGGTTGTTGTTCGTCCGTTTTTTGGCCTGTTTTCTTTTTTTTCGGCCAATAGTTATTCGACCCATTATAATCTAATTCCAGTTAATGAATTGGGGTTGTAATCTAATTTGGGTTAATGGATTAGGGTTTTGGATGTCGTAGAATACCTATATATTGTATTGTGAATGGTGAAGTTAATATAATGAAGAAGGTAGAGGTGCAACTCTAAGGTTTAGTTTTCTCGGTTAAGGGTTTTCAAGGTAAATCTCTATGTACTGTGTGTATTCCATTGTTGTTCTTTTTATTTTTCTTAGGAATCTGTATGCATTGTTTCACTTCAAAGTTTTAAAACTTACACGTAGTTTAAGCCTCCTAGATAGTAGACCATGATTGACCTTTTCTTCCCTTATTCCTCGGACTGAGTGCCTTAATCGCTTCGTCTTATCTTGTCCTCCCTTTTCTTTTGTATGAACTCCAACTAGCAACACTTTGTCGGTTACCTCTTCCACCTCATATGGATTTAAAACCTTAGTTGATTTTTGTCTACTCCATAATTCTACTACCTCATGTTGGGATTGGAATACAAGAATAAGACTCTGGNCATATGAAGTACTAACCCATTGAGTTATAGCCTGCATATATATTGTATTGCTATTGTCTTGTTCCGGGCAGGTGTTTTCATTTGGCGCTACACTTCATTATTGGGTATTTAGCCGAACTATCTGACCAAGGTGGTAACCTGTGAGGAGGTGCTTCTACTTTAAGTTTTATACCTTTGCCTCTTCAAAACCCCAGGTTACCGAGGACGTCTCCCCTGGGATAACCTCCTTAAATAGAAAGAACCTCCCCATTGTGGTGACATTGGGTGGGGAAGGTTCCTGTTACGCCAGTTTGGCCTCTATCCTCTAGCCTTTTGACCTAGCTACAAACTGTGCGATAACAAGGACTACTACAACCCTTACCCATTCCAGAGCACAAATGGGAGAGCATATCCATGGATTTCATCACCGGGTTGCCAAAGACACAAGGGAAGGACTGCATTTTTGTAGTAGTGGACAGGTTGACAAAGTTCGCACACTTCTTCGCCATAGCTATTGACTTCAGTGCCACACAGGTGGCCGAACTGTTCTTTAGGGAGATTTTCAGGTTGCACGGCCTACCTAAGACCATTGTAAGCGATAGGGATAGCAGGTTCATGAGTACGTTCTGGCAGGAATTATTCAGGTTGGTTGGTACGGCTTTGACCCCTAGCACCAGCTATCACCCTCAGACAGACGAACAGACAGAGATAGTCAACAAGTGGGTGGAGGGCTATCTCAGAAATTATGTCGTAGGATAGCAGAAAGCGTGGGCCAGATGGTTGCAGCTAGGAGAGTACTGCTACAACACCACCCAACATATTTCCATAGGCATGTCGCCATTCAGGGCCTTGTATGGCTACGATCCTTTATCTTTTGGGGAGATTTCCTTTGGTGACAGCAGGGCACCTATGGTACAGGATTGGATATAGCAGAGCCAAGACATTCTCAGGGAGCTGAAGGATCATCTACAGAAGGCCCAGAACCAGCAAAAGGTCCAAGCAGACAAGCACATAGTTGATCGTACTTTTGAGGTTGGTGACCTGGTTTACCTAAGGCTCCAACCATACAGGCATGCTTCCATAAAAAGGAGTGGAGCAGATAAACTACAACCATGTTTCTTTGGGCCCTACAGAATCAGCAGGAAGATAGGGGCCGTAGCTTACGAGCTGGAGCTTCCATAGGGCATCAAAATACACAACGTCTTCCATGTCTCCTGCCTTAAGAAAGCCCTCGGCCAACACATTAGACCCATTGAGGTATTACCTCCCATGGATGAGGAGGGACAACTTGTTTTGATTCTGGAGGAGATATTAGAGGTCCGAGAGAAGAGGCTCAGAAACTGAAGCATCAAGGAGTACCTGATCAGATGGAATGATTTAGCCATTGAGGATGCCACATGGGAAAAGGAGCACGTGGTGAGAGAAACAGGTTTGGAATTGCTTGAGGACAAGCAATTACAAGTAGGGGAGACTGTAATGTCCCCCACCTCTTGATAAAGAGGTGATGAGGAGACTCAGTGGCCTGGGCATCCCCACTAGGTCATAGTCTCACAGCGAGGGGGAAAGTCAACTAAATTAAGGTTATATTCTTAAGTTGACTTGAAGAAAAAGGTTAAAAGGAGTAAAAGATAACTCAATAATAGAATAGAAGTTAACCCTGGGAGTTAATCTAACTCAATAGAGGAATAGAAGAAAAAGTATAAATAAAAGGCTGGGGCGCACCTATTATTCATTCTAGATTTGGTATATTGCTTGTTATTGCTCTTGAGCATACAGTTTGGGGGTTTTGCTGTACAAACCCTTGTGAGCAACTCAGTGGTTAAATACCCACTCACCTTGTTCCACAGCTTGGTCTCGGGGATTAAAGACTCCTCCACACCATTCTACACTCAGCATACTTCCACCTAGCAGGGCCGTACTGTTCTTGAGTTTCCAGCAAGGGCGCACCATCATTTAGAGAAGGGTTCGATCTAGCTGATCAGGAGAGCCTTTGATCATTCCGACACTTGGGTTTTACTTGTAGGGGCTCGACCTTCATTTTGAGGGTTTTTCTGGAGAGTTATCACCATCAGATCTTTAGCTTCAGATTGGGACGACTTGGAGGCAGTGGGACGTTCCATGATTCAGTAAATCTCAAATCTAGAGAGCTTCACCTAGAATTTGAGTCTGAAACTTCTCCTACGGGGTTCTCTTAGCCCGATCTACATTTTTGGGAAGTTTCAGGGCATTTGGAGGCTTTTCTCATCAGGGCCGAACTACCTAGGGTTCCAGGCATCTAGGGGAGCGCAACTTCGGTAAAAGATTCAGAGTTTGGAGGAGTTTGCCTTGGTTGTTCATCTTGAGATTTCAGGAGGGTGTTCCTATCACCCAAATCTATCAGTTGGCAGAGTTTGGGCTCATTTGGAGTCTTCTTGCAGTTTGGCCGAGTTATTGAGGGTTTCCAGTCTTCTAGTGGAGCGTGGCATCTTCCAGCTTGAGGAATCGGCATCCAGATCTACTTGTATCGATCTTCATCTCTTTTTCAGCCTTTGGAGGCTTATTTTGTATCGGCATAGCATTTTGTAGCAGCTCGTATTTCTTATCTATTAGGCCATCTGAGGATTATTCCAGATCTGCCCTCTATTGTATTGGTTCCATGCTTCTTATAATAAAAGGTCAGATCTTTGCTTGTGTTTCTATATCTTGAATATATTGTGATCTTTCGTGTGTTGGACGATTCTTGTATGAACACACTTAATAATTGGATAACTCAATAAGTCACCTGCACATCATACACAACAGAGATAGTTAGTGGTTTCAAGCAAAAAATTGGCTTGGGATGAATACAAGTTCCTTTTGTTAAATGATTTCTTCAATAGCTTGTAGTTGATCTCTTAACTGAGAGATTCTCACTAAGTATGATGTTATGTTGTCATCATCATTCATTTTCATGTCACGGAGCTCATTCTTCAGACTCATTACTTGTCCAATGTTTCTAACTGAGAAGAGGTTTGTTAGGGCATCGTACATCTTCTTAGATTAGTCAAGATGGGAGATGTAGGGTATCAAGTGGTCTTTTATAGAGTCCACTATGATACTCATGGCATTGATGTCATTATATTTGAACTTCTCCATAACTGCAACGTTATGAGGTTCCTTCTCTTTTCCTTCTTCGAACTATGGTTCCATGATCTTTCCTTTCACGATGTCCAACACCTTACTCTTGGCAGGGATGAGGTCAATCCTTGTCTTCCACGCTTTGAAGTTAGAAGCCTCATCTAACTTGTTTTCTGACTTCATAGAGTAAGTCATAACTGCTTTGACTTGGTCAACCCTTGATTTTGTCCAAAAACTCAAACTTGATGTCTTGGTTTGCTGAGAATACTAGCAAGTGCGCTAGGCTAGGGCGCACTAGGCTATCCAAAAATTAGGCCAATCTCTTCACTTAAGGTGCCTCAATAAGAGGGTTAGGGTTTCGTTGCTGCAGCAAAAACTGGCTGCAACTGCAACTGTAACTGAGCAAATCCTCCCAATCTATCTTCCAGCGGTTAGACTGTCTGAAGATAGTGTGGGCCCATAACCTGTTAGAAAATAATGGATGTGCTTGTTTAACCATAGACAATATAGCAATATTGTCACCCAACCATAGGCCGAAGCCACCCCCAAGCACCTTAACCTTGACAGAGAATGATTCCGGAAGCAAACCAATAGCCAACCAAGGCTAACGCATAAAGATGACCAAGACTGATCAAAAAGTCCAACCATAACCAATAGAAAGTCCAAGCCTAAATCAGGAAACCAGATTGCGGCAGCTGCTGGCTGCAGCTGCTCCCCAGACTTGTGCACTAGCCTAGTTCCTACAGTGCGCAATTCTTCCTAGCTGAAATTCTGAGCAATGTGTATGAAATGAGGTCTTGCTACTTGTATTTATACTGTTTCCTGAGCTGTCTAGGTCGATTTCTCATTCTGGAGGTTAAATACTTAATATTAATTATTTTCTTGAGCCAACTTGTCTTCTAGGGTCATGTTCAATGCTTTAGGGTTACTTCTTGCTTCCCAGAATATTCTATTCTTTTCAGGGTTACACATGGAGGTAAATACCTCCCGTAGCTACCATAATATCAACATTGACTTACAACTCCGCACATATCATATGCATACATTTCTTAAGCATAAAAGTTTCATCGAAAAGCACAAATAACCAATATTAAATTAGGAAGTAAGAGATTTCTTTCCTGCTAGATGGCCATCATGAAAAAGCCATCAATAAATGATTTTCCCATACATGTTAGCACATCCACATGACAAGTTATGCATGTCTTAATTTTCAATTATGCTTGATGATGCTCATTATGAAATCTAACAAGTTTATTTTTGTCCCAATTATTGTTTATATGCTTTATCCTCTTTGTATTAATAAATTAACTTTTATTAATGTAGAGACCACATAAATTAGTTAGTTTTCAATAGATGCATCAATGAAAACTATGTAAAACAATATGAATCTATGTTAGTATCTTTGTGGGTGCCTTGCTATCTAATATAACTAAAGAATGACTATTTTTTGTTTTTAGTAATCCCTTGAAGAAAGTTACATTTGCAAAGCCAATCCAAGCAAACAATCAGGAGTGCCATGTTAAGAGTACGTAACTTCAGCGTTACATATTTGCTGAAATCTGAATTAAATATGTAATTTTCCACAATTCTGTCACCGGAAACATATTCGATATTCCTTGATTTTGAGGAGATTCTGGTGGGGGTGTGGGGTGCTCCAAGGCGAATCTAGTAATTGTGCAGGTTGAAAGCACAAGGGGGTATCATGTATTAGCATACCTTGACTGGTTGGAGAGGTTCCTTGTGCTCCTTTCTCTTCTTTTGTGCCTCGTAGGGTCTCCATCTGTACTAGTTGAAGTCCATCCTTGTTTTTATCCATGTGATGAAAAATTGTCATTCCTTGAGGATCCTTTCTCGCCTTACTCCCTAAAATATCCATACCATCTTTCATATCATTAGAATGAGATATATCTTTAACCCATAACTTCTTTTTCCTTGTGAAATCCTCCTTTGGACTTTTGCATTCTTCCCACAGGTGACCTAATTTGTGATAGGCTCCACACCTGAAAGGTAATTTCCAATAATCAAGTTTCTGTATAAACATCCATGACCCCCACACAATCTCCATTTCTGTAGGAAACCCTTCTCTTAGGTCGAGCTCCACTAAGATTTTTAGTACTCATATATTTCTTATCCAAATACTTGTCTTCTACAATAATAAATTGACTTAATGAGTTGCCTATGCCTTCCAATATCTTCTTATTCTAGAGCTCCAATGGGAGTCCGGGTAATAGGACCCATATTTGTTGCAAATAAGTGGGTTCTTTTTGAGGGTCCAACCCCAAGACCCATTTTTTGAGACTTAACTTTGACAATCCCCATAACCAATCCTTTTGAGTAGGGTTTCTCCATCACTAGAAATTTTCACTTGAAAGCATATCCATCCTCAGACTAAGATATGGAAGATCAAAATATATCCTAAGATAGGTCTCTAGGCTTCGTTCATCCATCGTTTCAAAGTTTCCCTTTTAACATTTTTTCCCATGAATCAACCAACCAACGTCCTCTCCATCAAATCTTCTACCTCTTCCAAACCCACATCCTGGACAACAACCATTTTTACTTTTTCAAGTTCTACTCCAATATATTTCTTCGCAATTTTTCTTCGGGATGCTTTGCTAAGCTCTTTGATTTTTCTAAAAGATTATTCCCCACAACCCTTAGGCTTCTTGCGACTGAAAATTGCCTCTACTCCTTTCTCCAATTCATGGTTCCTTCCCTTGCTTGTAACCAATTCTTGTCTATCACTTGTAGGCTCAGTTGCAATCTTCACATACCTAGAGCTAGGGTTATTTGAGGAGGAGCAAACTCTTTTAGTGTTTATGGACCATGACCCTAGTGTTGGAACTTGGGAATGTGCTATAATATTTGCATGGTTATATCCACATGTCATTGTGGGGGGGTCAGCTAGGCCCCCATTGTTTAGGGTTTGGGGGTGGAGCTCTTGACTAAAATTTTTGGGTTGTTGTTCGTCCGTTTTTTGGCCTGTTTTCTTTTTTTTCGGCCAATAGTTATTCGACCCATTATAATCTAATTCCAGTTAATGAATTGGGGTTGTAATCTAATTTGGGTTAATGGATTAGGGTTTTGGATGTCGTAGAATACCTATATATTGTATTGTGAATGGTGAAGTTAATATAATGAAGAAGGTAGAGGTGCAACTCTAAGGTTTAGTTTTCTCGGTTAAGGGTTTTCAAGGTAAATCTCTATGTACTGTGTGTATTCCATTGTTGTTCTTTTTATTTTTCTTAGGAATCTGTATGCATTGTTTCACTTCAAAGTTTTAAAACTTACACGTAGTTTAAGCCTCCTAGATAGTAGACCATGATTGACCTTTTCTTCCCTTATTCCTCGGACTGAGTGCCTTAATCGCTTCGTCTTATCTTGTCCTCCCTTTTCTTTTGTATGAACTCCAACTAGCAACACTTTGTCGGTTACCTCTTCCACCTCATATGGATTTAAAACCTTAGTTGATTTTTGTCTACTCCATAATTCTACTACCTCATGTTGGGATTGGAATACAAGAATAAGACTCTGGACATCATCTCCATAGTCCACAATTTCCTCACCTTTGTCCATCTTTCGATGAGTTTAAGGTTCCTCCTTTGTGATGATTCTAGGCCTTAGTTACTCTTATCACAAGATTTGTACTTGTGCAAAGCCCTCCATAAGATTTCCAAATCTTGTGTAACTATGGACGAAACTACCACTATCACCTAAGTAAGTAGAATCTTTCCTCATTGTAGTGATGGAAGAGGTCCACCACAAGGGAGGCTACCCTAGTGACCTAAGGGATAGAATATCAAGAAATAGCCAAGCCTACCTCCCCTTATCTTGATTACTTGTCGGTTAGGTTTAGGTCTAGGAAGGAAAAGAGAAGTTGCAAGGTAATTGTTGTACCTGTCCGGAACAATGAACAATTTGCAACATATATTGACAATTACCAAGCTAAAGCATGCAATATTGGCTTCTTTAGACACTAGACAAGTAAAAATGCTATGGCTGTTGCAAATTACAACATTAAACAATTATATAACAGCAATAAAATATTTGTAACAACAACAAGAAATAATGCTAAGAAACATAACAATTGATCATGAAAATTATGCATTAGACCAATAGATTATTATGCAATTGCTAGAGGTAGTTTCTGAACAAGTTAAGCCACCTTTAGGTAGGTGTATGCAACAATTAAATGTAATTTTCGGTGGCTGCATCAAACTTTTATACCAACAACAAAAAATACTTGAATTTTGCTAGAGTTGGCGTTAGTAAAGTTAGTAGGATGCTTGAGAGATTGAGAAAATTGATTTTAACAAATACTTTCACCACAAGAACACTCTTAGATCAACGTCGTTGTCTTTTAGGGCATGTTGACCGCCCATTTAGCAACGGTGGTCAACTCATGTGCCATGAAGATGCATCACCAGATGCAAATTTGATGAAGACAGTATTGGTTCTACCTGGGCATCTGATGTCCCAGCACAAAATTTTTGTAAACGAAATTTCCGCACCCCTGCGTGGGTTAATAATGTAATAAGTCTGCATGGATCATAGTTAGGTCAGGTACCTTGGGTGTTTCCA
>JZKD02S0614734.1:0-15864 GCA_000966675.3 Picea glauca
ATAAGTTTTTGCATAACAGGTTTCCCTTATTGCAGAGATTTATAAATCATAAAATTGTTATGATTTCTTATGTCTTGTTTGTCTTGTAAACAATTCAAAGAGCAATGCAACCTATCGTTTACGAGAAGCTCTTGGACTAACCGGTGCGAGTTTACTTCCTCCTACCAGCTTTGAAGTCATGATACACAGGACAAATTAGGAGCACTTCCAGGTCAATCTGTCATTTATCTGTTAGCATATTTGTTATTATTAGATATATATGTTTAATATATTAGATTGTTTAATTTCAGTAAATATATTAGATCGTTTAATTTCAGTAAGTTTTATTTCTTTTTCATAAAATCATAAAATCATAAAATCAAAAAAGTATCTCTGGCTATCTTAGGGCAGAAAATACATGAGTTTTACAGGTTTTATTCAAATCTGCAACTTGTATATATTGTATATTTGTGAATAAGTTGTAATTCAATTAGTAATTATATATTTAATTAGTAGAGTTAGTGTAATAGTAATTAGTAGAATAGTTAGAGTAGTTTGTATTTAGTTTTAATTTAATTTAGTAGTTTGTTTTAGTTAGATTAGTGTATTAGTTTGTTTTTTATTCATTATTAGTTAGTTTAGTTTCTTGTATTTAGTTTTAGTTTGTTTTATTAGTTTTAGTTAGTTTAGTTTGTTTTATTTGTTTTAGATAGATTAGTTAGTTTAGGTTAGTTTCCTCTTTGGTTTTCTTAGGACCTTAAAGCGGCCAACGGAGTCGTTAAACCCGTCAGGGTGGTTCATTCCAAATGGCTTGGGTTATTTAGACAACCCCAGACCAGTTCCACTCTCTCAATTGACGGACGAACAATTTCGCCCGTCAACAAGGGCGGGCTATAGCATGTTGATTGTGCTACAAACATATAATGTCCCCTCGCAAGGGATTTTCCATAGGCAGTGAAAATTTGACTCAGAACTGGTATGGACAAGGGGAATCTCACTGTTTAATTAAAACAAATCATTGCAATGGTCCCTGCAGATGTTTATGCAATGTGATTTTTTTATAGTTCTTTGAATTTCAAAGTGAATAAATTTAACCAAACGAGGGTAAATGACAAGAGTGAACTATGACTCTATAAGGTATCAAAATTCCTTGTCATATAATTACTGGCACGCATGAATTGATTAACGAGATCCACATTGTCCCTATCTACTATCTAGAGAAACCACAGCCAAGGGAACAGTCTTGGAAGAATCAACGGGGATATCTAAGACCCTTATAATTAGTAGGGACATTTCCATGAACCTTGAATTAAATGTCTCCCATAACAAAATCACTCCCTCACACATTGTGAACCAAACAATGTTAACCCATAAGACATTATGGCCTTGAACACACTAACCCATTGATACACCTTGACACTTAAGCCATATGAAACCTAATGCAATAACCCCTTAATACCTTATGACCAAAAACACACTAAGGCACTGATATTCTATGACCACTAATAATTATGGTCGTAGACATTGTGTACCCCCTAATCCTTATATGTGAAACTTGACATGGCTAACTATTTAAACTGAAATCACCCTCGTGCATATAGAAACCATGAAGACATGAACCCCTAAAAAAATATAATAAAAACACACTATCCCACGAAAAATGCATTAACCCTTTAATAAATTATGATTTCAAACAAACTAACCCTCTCATACATCGACCCCTTAATACATTATTACTTTAAACACACCAACCCCCTAATGGAATTTTATCATGGATCCATGTAATGATCCTCGATGAAATCACCCCCTAATAAGTATGACTTTGAACACAGTAATGAATGCCTATTATATTATAACCCCCAATCACTATCAACTTGAACATGGTATACCCTCCAATCCCTGTGACTCTTGAAACAATCACCCCTAGTTAACATAGTGTGACCTCAAACACACTAACAAATGAATACATTATGGTTCTGAACATAGTAACATCATAATAGATTGACCCTACTAATACACTATGACTAACCCCATATTTTCTATCACATTCTTATGTATTCTATTTGTTTGATACCATACTGATTTCTAAATCCTCCACTTTGAACTTTGTTTCTCAGAAAATGATCATTGTGTTTGGTCTCTCTTTTTCAATTTTCATCCACACAAATATTTTTTGGTTTTAGTGTCATTAACCTCAATGTTTTTTTGTTTTTAGTTTCATTATCTTTCTTGTCTCCAAGTTTTCCCCACATCACATTTTCCAAATTTGGCTTTAGTGAGCATGGAATTTGGGACCCAACCAATACAGAGCTTGGAGTCGCCATAAATATAGCATTTATATATACCTTTCTATGCTGCTAACTTGAGGAGGGCCAAGAGGCCAGATGAAAATGTAGCCAAATTGTTAGTTCCCTTACATAGTATACCCCCCAATATCCATGACCCTTGAATTAAATTGTCTTCATTAACCCAATCACTCCCTCACACATGATGACCCAAACAATCATGTTAACTCATAAGGCACTATGGCCACTAACCACTAATCCACTAATACATTATTACCACTAATTGCTATGGTCCTAGACACAGTGTACCCCTTAATACCTATTAACCTTGACATGGATAACCCTTGAAACAATTACCCCCTTCCTTATAGAAACCATGAAGATATAAACCCCTCGAGTCTTGAAACCTAGCTCCCATACCATCATTTCATGCATCTACTGTAACCATGTCAAATTTCAATGCATAGAAGAAGAAATTGAAAAAATTTCAGCATTGGCCCCATTCACAGGTCACTTTGTGCGGGGCCAAATTAAAGAATAATTTCCACTAATTAGTAAATGGAAAAATAGCTTGAAAATTTTTAGATGACATGGTTACATATGAAGAACTAAAATTGGGTATGGGAGCTAGGTTTCAAGACTCGAGGGGTTTCATATTTTAGTTCTTCATATTTTAGTTCAACTTATTTTAGTTCTTCATATAAAACATCCTCCTGTATCCGTGATTGTTCATGATCCTTAGCATGTTGGATTAACCCCAATATACAAATTAAAACTAACACAAAGCTAGAGAAACACCCAAGCAGTTGGATGTGCCAAAAACAACATATATCAAGCACCCACACAATGCGCTAAGGGAAGATCTCATGGATTTATAGTCGTACATTTAATTGTATCATCTCATTTAAATTTACATTTACTTAATTTCATATCCTTCATATCTATGTTTCAATTTTTTTGTTTGATTGTCGAATTCTTTCTGTGAGTCATATTTGAGTCTATAAACCTGAATGAGCTTCTCTTGGTTTCAAGAATAATATATTGTCTACTGAACAAGGCCAACTACATTTCTATATCATTAATCTTCTTATTCATACAACTCAACATATGTATCATCCATTTCAGAATTGATGTTGAAAGGATTTTCCATATCATGAGCATCATTATCAATGTCATTGTTTCCCATCATATCATCATCTATATCATTGTCAATAACATTGTATCCTACATTTGGTTTGACTTCTTCAAGTTCTTCATCTAGAACATTGTCTTGAACATAATCTCCTTGAATTGATTCGACATCTTCAACTGACACATGAACTAACTTCTCCTCTAAATCATATTGTTCTTCAATATCATCTTCTTCTGCTACATTATACTTTATCGGCCTACCTCTTGGATCATTTCTAACAACATATGACTNCTTATCCTCCTTGCAAATCCACTGGATCTAATGGTTGTTGGTCCTTTGCACTCAGATCCAATGGATGGGATCTATTCCTCTCTTACACACTCATTCCTCCTGTATGGACTTTGATATAATGGTCCATATTCTTTACAGTGTTCAATCCAATGACCACTGTCACTCTCTCTCCTAAGCTTATGATCTCTCTGAATTAGAAAGTTTTCTAAGTGTTCAAGGGTCTTGACCTTTTCTCCTTCTGAGAGTCCTGATGAATTTGGGTCTTGTCTGTGCATATGAAAAACAATATCTCTCCTGATCTTTGGCAATGAAGTTAACCTTGGCCCTGACACACACTTGCACTCTGCATGCAACTCTGCGCTATTCCTCCTAAGATTGATTCCTTCTGCAAAATCAAGGATTCTAAGGAATCCTGCACATGCTCCTTCCTGCCTTCATGATAACCTCTGTATATCTGGAAACTCCAAATCTCTACCCTATTCTCATCCTCTTGAGCTTGTAGACAACAATTTCTTCATTCCTGATGTTATCATTGTTGATTTCCTATTTTTTGTCATTGTTGCCAATATGCCATCATCGATGTTGTTCTTTCCATCAATGATAAGAACACTCTGCCTTTAAACATGCCATCGTTGTTGTTGTTCTTTCCATCAATGAAAATCACACTCTGCCTATAAACATGCCAACAATCTCCCCCTTTGGCATTGATGGAAACCCTAAAAGGATGCTCTATTCTGCTTAGACCTCCAATTGTAGCATCCATACCACAACTTTTTCTCCTTGACATCAATGTCAAAGAAAAAATGCTCCCTCTGATATGTTGCATTATTTTTTGGATGTATCATATATTCAACCAACACATACTCCCCCTGACATGATGGAATCTCTTATTTGAGTCCTACAGATTATTTGTATCTAACTCAGATTCTTCTCCTTCTGATTCTTGGACCTGTTCATCTTCAGCTTCATCTGTATCCTCTGTAGCAGACTCAATATTGCTCACCTCTTTTACTGGGACTCCTCCATCAACCTTTAAATCCATGCAATCAACCAAATTATACAATATTTTATTAAAGAATATATATCCTTTACTATTGATAGCATATTATAAGAGGATGCATTCATAAGTTCTGTCATCATACTTGCCTTTCAAGTACTCCATTTTTATGTGGAGTTCCTGGGATTTTGTATTCTCTCTTGTTCCCATGTTTATCACATAATTCCTTGAAATTACTAGACATAAATTCTCCTCCTCTATATGATCTTACTGCTTTTAACCTGTTGCATGTTTGATTCTCAATTAAATCTTTAAATATTTTAAATTTCTCAAATGCTTCAGTTTTTTTTTTAGAAAAGAAACCCAAGTGATTCTGTAGTAATCATCAATGATCAACATGAAGTAGTTTTCCTTCCCTATGCCTTCATTTCTTGATCATCCACATAAATCCATAAGAAATAATTGGAGTGGTTTCTCTGTTGAAGTAGATCTATTTGGATTTAAACCGTGTCCTACTTAGGTTTCCTACTTGGTAGGGTTTACAAATAGAATCTAGTGGTTTTGATAATTTTGGAAGATCTTTTACTGCCTCAAGATTTTTGAGCTTCATTAAGCGGTCAGAGCTTAGATGTCCAAATATCCTATGCCATAACCAGATTTCATCATGTTTTCTTAGATGACACTCTTCTCTATCTTCTTTGAGCACATGTGTATTATTATCTCTCCTTATGCCTTTAGCCACCACTTTTCCCAAGTTTACATTCTTTACATTACAATCTTTGGAAGTGAACACCTCTTCACAGCCTCTATCAGACATTTGAATTACAATGAGCAAATTATGTTTCAGACCATCGACAAGCAGAACATCCTGGGCATCTCCTTTTTCATTACTCAAAATCACCATCCCTTTACCTTTGATTTTACCTGGTTCATCATTTCCAAAGGTCACATTTCCTATTTTTCTTTTACTTATAGATAGAAGATTATCCTTGTCTCTAGTCATGTGCTTGGAACATCCATTGTCTATATTCCATGGGTCTTTTTGTTTTTGAGCTGAAATTACTAGACCACATTTTTCACTCTTTCTTTTTCAATGTGCTGGCATTTCTAGCTAAGAGCTTTATCCTTGGATCTACTTTGTAATTCTTCATATGGCAATTTTCAGCTTTGTGGCTGAAGTTATGACAGTTATAGCATTCGATATCATCATTCAATAGGTCAAAGAGATTGGTGCAACATTGTCTACTCATTGGTTGTTTAGTTCTACGTTGCAAGGATTGTTTATTTCTTGACCTCCTCAGTTGCATGTCTCTAAACTTGACTTGACAACTTGCAATCTTATGACCAAAATTAAACCAGTAAAAATAGTAACCATGGAAGAAATTTTGGTACCTGAAGGATGGCCTTCTTTTTGGCATTTGTTGCTCCATCTTTTGATATCTTTGTTTTTTATCAGGGATCATCTTGTCTTTATTAGCTTTTGGTGACAGAGTATTCTCATGGTCTGATTGTCTGTTGACTTGTAACTTGATCATCTTTACTGGCTCTTTACTTTCTAGTTGTTTGTTGTTTGAACCACTTACATAACCTAAAATAGTCTTCAACAAAGGAGATCTTTGTTTTCTCAGAATGTCATTTAGTTCTGTTGAGGCTTTAATGCTTGGAAGATTTTGGCTATATAATGCTTTAAACTTCTAAAATCTCTTTTCTAGTTTTTACTACCTCTCCTTCCAAGGCTTCACATCTTGCCTTATTCTCTGATAACTATTGTTTCAGAGTGTCCTCTATTTTCTTTGCCTCTTCTAATTCCACTCTTAGCAGGGCAATGTCTTCATCGTGTTTTTTACCATTCTTTTCAAATTGCATAAACAACTGTTTTTGTTTTATCTTCTTAAGTCTGAGTCTGTCAATCTCTTCTAAATCACTGATTAGTTCACCTTCCATATCAACCATGTCTTCTTCATCATTAACATCACTTATTTTGATTGTATTATCGTAATCCTCTTTGTCCATAAGCATAAAGTCATTAACCTTATCTTCACAAGAAGAGTCACTATCTATGTCTCCTGAAGAGTCATCATTGTTTACACATAAACTTTTCTTTTTAACAAATCTCTTGGATTTTTACTTCTTTTCACCTTCAGAGTCTTGGTCTTTCTTCTTGTGTGGACACTTAGATTCAAAGTGACCTATATTTCCATAGTTAAAACATTTGAAGGGAAACTTACCTTGATACTTTCCTGATCCTTTCTTTATTCTTCTCACAAATGTTTCTTCAATTTCATCAGGCTCATAATCTTTATTCTTATTTTCTTTAAATGATGCTTCTCTAGAGGTGGGTTTATCTTTAACTATCCTCATTTCATATGTATTCAATGTTCCTAGAAGTTTATCAAAAGGCAAATATTTTAGATCATTAAGTTCTTCTATAGAAGAGACCTTTGGGTTGAACCTATCTGGTAGAGATCTCAAAANCTTATCCTCCTTGCAAATCCACTGGATCTAATGGTTGTTGGTCCTTTGCACTCAGATCCAATGGATGGGATCTATTCCTCTCTTACACACTCATTCCTCCTGTATGGACTTTGATATAATGGTCCATATTCTTTACAGTGTTCAATCCAATGACCACTGTCACTCTCTCTCCTAAGCTTATGATCTCTCTGAATTAGAAAGTTTTCTAAGTGTTCAAGGGTCTTGACCTTTTCTCCTTCTGAGAGTCCTGATGAATTTGGGTCTTGTCTGTGCATATGAAAAACAATATCTCTCCTGATCTTTGGCAATGAAGTTAACCTTGGCCCTGACACACACTTGCACTCTGCATGCAACTCTGCGCTATTCCTCCTAAGATTGATTCCTTCTGCAAAATCAAGGATTCTAAGGAATCCTGCACATGCTCCTTCCTGCCTTCATGATAACCTCTGTATATCTGGAAACTCCAAATCTCTACCCTATTCTCATCCTCTTGAGCTTGTAGACAACAATTTCTTCATTCCTGATGTTATCATTGTTGATTTCCTATTTTTTGTCATTGTTGCCAATATGCCATCATCGATGTTGTTCTTTCCATCAATGATAAGAACACTCTGCCTTTAAACATGCCATCGTTGTTGTTGTTCTTTCCATCAATGAAAATCACACTCTGCCTATAAACATGCCAACAATCTCCCCCTTTGGCATTGATGGAAACCCTAAAAGGATGCTCTATTCTGCTTAGACCTCCAATTGTAGCATCCATACCACAACTTTTTCTCCTTGACATCAATGTCAAAGAAAAAATGCTCCCTCTGATATGTTGCATTATTTTTTGGATGTATCATATATTCAACCAACACATACTCCCCCTGACATGATGGAATCTCTTATTTGAGTCCTACAGATTATTTGTATCTAACTCAGATTCTTCTCCTTCTGATTCTTGGACCTGTTCATCTTCAGCTTCATCTGTATCCTCTGTAGCAGACTCAATATTGCTCACCTCTTTTACTGGGACTCCTCCATCAACCTTTAAATCCATGCAATCAACCAAATTATACAATATTTTATTAAAGAATATATATCCTTTACTATTGATAGCATATTATAAGAGGATGCATTCATAAGTTCTGTCATCATACTTGCCTTTCAAGTACTCCATTTTTATGTGGAGTTCCTGGGATTTTGTATTCTCTCTTGTTCCCATGTTTATCACATAATTCCTTGAAATTACTAGACATAAATTCTCCTCCTCTATATGATCTTACTGCTTTTAACCTGTTGCATGTTTGATTCTCAATTAAATCTTTAAATATTTTAAATTTCTCAAATGCTTCAGTTTTTTTTTTAGAAAAGAAACCCAAGTGATTCTGTAGTAATCATCAATGATCAACATGAAGTAGTTTTCCTTCCCTATGCCTTCATTTCTTGATCATCCACATAAATCCATAAGAAATAATTGGAGTGGTTTCTCTGTTGAAGTAGATCTATTTGGATTTAAACCGTGTCCTACTTAGGTTTCCTACTTGGTAGGGTTTACAAATAGAATCTAGTGGTTTTGATAATTTTGGAAGATCTTTTACTGCCTCAAGATTTTTGAGCTTCATTAAGCGGTCAGAGCTTAGATGTCCAAATATCCTATGCCATAACCAGATTTCATCATGTTTTCTTAGATGACACTCTTCTCTATCTTCTTTGAGCACATGTGTATTATTATCTCTCCTTATGCCTTTAGCCACCACTTTTCCCAAGTTTACATTCTTTACATTACAATCTTTGGAAGTGAACACCTCTTCACAGCCTCTATCAGACATTTGAATTACAATGAGCAAATTATGTTTCAGACCATCGACAAGCAGAACATCCTGGGCATCTCCTTTTTCATTACTCAAAATCACCATCCCTTTACCTTTGATTTTACCTGGTTCATCATTTCCAAAGGTCACATTTCCTATTTTTCTTTTACTTATAGATAGAAGATTATCCTTGTCTCTAGTCATGTGCTTGGAACATCCATTGTCTATATTCCATGGGTCTTTTGTTTTTGAGCTGAAATTACTAGACCACATTTTTCACTCTTTCTTTTTCAATGTGCTGGCATTTCTAGCTAAGAGCTTTATCCTTGGATCTACTTTGTAATTCTTCATATGGAAATTTTCAGCTTTGTGGCTGAAGTTATGACAGTTATAGCATTCGATCTCATCATTCAATAGGTCAAAGAGATTGGTGCAACATTGTCTACTCATTGGTTGTTTAGTTCTACATTGCAAGGATTGTTTATTTCTTGACCTCCTCAGTTGGATGTCTCTAAACTTGACTTGACAACTTGCAACCTTATGACCAAAATTAAACCAGTAAAAATAGTAACCATGGAAGAAATTTTGGTACCTGAAGGATGGCCTTCTTTTTGGCATTTGTTGCTCCATATTTTGATATCTTTGTTTTTTATCAGGGATCATCTTGTCTTTATTAGCTTTTGGTGACAGAGTATTCTCATGGTCTGATTGTCTGCGGACTTGTAACTTGATCATCTTTACTGTCTCTTTACTTTCTAGTTGTTTGTTGTTTGAACCACTTACATAACCTAAACTAGTCTTCAACAAAGGAGATCTTTGTTTTCTCATAATGTCATTTAGTTCTGTTGAGGCTTTAATGCTTGGAAGATTTTGGCTATATAATGCTTTAAACTTCTAAAATCTCTTTTCTAGTTTTTACTACCTCTCCTTCCAAGGCTTCACATCTTGCCTTATTCTCTGATAACTATTGTTTCAGAGTGTCCTCTATTTTCTTTGCCTCTTCTAATTCCACTCTTAGCAGGGCAATGTCTTCATCGTGTTTTTTACCATTCTTTTCAAATTGCATAAACAACTGTTTTTGTTTTATCTTCTTAAGTCTGAGTCTGTCAATCTCTTCTAAATCACTGATTAGTTCACCTTCCATATCAACCATGTCTTCTTCATCATTAACATCACTTATTTTGATTGTATTATCGTAATCCTCTTTGTCCATAAGCATAAAGTCATTAACCTTATCTTCACAAGAAGAGTCACTATCTATGTCTCCTGAAGAGTCATCATTGTTTACACATAAACTTTTCTTTTTAACAAATCTCTTGGATTTTTACTTCTTTTCACCTTCAGAGTCTTGGTCTTTCTTCTTGTGTGGACACTTAGATTCAAAGTGACCTATATTTCCATAGTTAAAACATTTGAAGGGAAACTTACCTTGATACTTTCCTGATCCTTTCTTTATTCTTCTCACAAATGTTTCTTCAATTTCATCAGGCTCATAATCTTTATTCTTATTTTCTTTAAATGATGCTTCTCTAGAGGTGGGTTTATCTTTAACTATCCTCATTTCATATGTATTCAATGTTCCTAGAAGTTTATCAAAAGGCAAATATTTTAGATCATTAAGTTCTTCTATAGAAGAGACCTTTGGGTTGAACCTATCTGGTAGAGATCTCAAAAWTTTTTGAACYWAAAATRCATCTTCAATCTTCTCACCAAGACCCTTCATGGCATTCACAAGCTYCTCAACTCTTAAGAAAAWTTTATTAATTGTTTCATCCTCATTCATATTTATATGTTCGAACAGTAATCTGCARGTTTGAAGATTGGCATCCTTTACCTTCYCATTACCTTCATAACTGCTAATGAGTTTGTCCCACATTTCTTTGGAAGATTCTAAGTGCATAACTTTTACAAATTCTTCTTCTGCAAGCCCACTCARAATAGCATTCATATCCTTAGCATTGAAAATGAATTCTAKCTTGTCATCTTTATTAGCTAGTACAAATGGCTTTACATAACTAGTCTCTACCACATCCCAAACATCTGCACCTAAAGCCATTATGTAGGTTCTCATCCTAACTTTCTAGAAGGCAAAGTTTGTTCCATTGAACAGGGAGGCCTTATTGGTTGAAGTTCCTTCATGAATTGTCATATTTAATCTTATTGATCTACCTTTAAATAAAAGGAACCCATTCTGATACAAACTATTGGACAACTGAGAGGGGGGAGTGAATCAATTGTTATTGTGTTTAAACAATTATGCCCATTTTAAACTCTTTACATAACACTCAATGATGATCACAATAATGCAGGGAAGTAATCAATAGGATATTCAACATCAATCACACACATGAAATACATAGAGATAGATATTCCTGAGGAAACCCATAAAGGGAGAAAACCTCTTCTTCTTGATATGATAAGTAGTTTTTATTTTCTATGCATAATCATTCTTATTAGAACCAACTCATTTTGAGGCTACCACCTCTTATTTACAAGCAACAACTTGCTGATATCACCAATTCTCTTGATTCTCTTGCACCCACTAGAAGGAAGAACCAACTCCCTGAGTGTTCCAACACCAACTGGATGGAAGCATCAACTTCTAGTTACACAGACACCAACCTGTAAAACAAAGAACAATAGTTCTCCCTTGCACCACCCTACCACCCTGGTTTTTCTGGCTACAACCATATGGAATATACAACTCCCTTTGTTCACGCACCCACTTGAAACTCTAAGGACAACAATCATCCCTAGAACCTCCCTACCACCCTGAAATATAAATCTTTTCTTTTTGCAATTTATTACAGTGATGCAATATTTATCAATGGGTTACTAGTCTCATCCTTGTTCTTCTACATTGCTCTTCTCTACTGTTATAACCCTAATTTTCACTAGACATGCTTACCTGGCATCAGACCATCTCATATTTCTTCTTTGCCAAGCTAGTACTAAACAAATCTTCTTAAAAAAAAAACATTTTAAAGGTACACGTGCCCTGCTCCACTACAGCCCACGTGCACACTCTAGCTGACCCACTACAGCCCGCATGTACATGCTAGGTGACCCAATACAACTCACGTGTACCTACAAAAGAACGAAAAATGGAAAGTTGTTGACGAAACACATAGTTTTGGGTAAGTTAACTAAACCTTTCGACCATGCATGGCCAGTCACTCGACCAAATACCTAGCTCCTTCTATCCTATAAAAGAATGGGTAGGGGTCTCATTTGAAAAGAGGAAAATCATGGTAAAGAAACTCTACCCGAATTAGCATTCCCCTTGCCTCAACCTTTTGCAACTATTGTGTGAAGAGAAGCATATATAGAAGAATTTGGAGCACAGTTGAAGAGGATCCCGGGACCAGATTCGAGGAGTAGTGTCCAATCTCACTATTGTAAGGTATTCTCATGAGATTAATAAAAGAAGTACTTTTCCCATCCCACCATATGAAGTTTTCATTGTTTGAATATTGATTACATGTTGATTAAATCTCTAACCCATTATTTCATATATCAAATGCATGTGAAGTTCTTTGTTTGTCTTTTATGAATGCAGGTCATCATTGGGAGGAGATTTGTAGTAGAAGAGCGACCAAGCATGAAAAGGGATCGATGTCGAACATGGTAAATAAGGTTCAACAACTTGATCTCTTCCACCTTGTATTTGCATATGAATAATGGGGTTTAGGCATGGGATGATGGTAAAAAGTAGGAAGCTTTAGGTCATTTATGAATGCATGATAAAACCCTTAGTGCTATTCCATATGAGGGATTTTTCACCCACAACATAATTGGCGACCGTACTGGGGATCTCCTGTGTTTTCTAGGGATACGTTTTTGGTAGTTTTAAATTGGTTTCATCACCTTTTTTCTGAGTTTCTCCAAGAGTCTGAGCTAGTAGGGATTTTGGTCTTCCATTCCAGTATTCCCTGCTTTCTTTGCTTGGATTATTTTGATTTTATAGAAGTCATAGAGGTACAAACAGCCTGTATAAGGCCTGGATGCGTGTACCTATGCCCTACCTTCACAAAACCTACATGCACACGCTAGGTGATGAAGTGTTAGTCGCGTGTTTGAGTTTAGAATTTTTGTTTTTAGAGAGGCAATCATCCTCTCCCCTGTCAGAAGTGATCCTTCTCAGGGGTTTTCTGGATCTCATTGCGGTCTCTGTTTTTGCAGTTTGTGGCTTAGGTACCACCTCAGATTGGTTTTGTTCTATGAAATTTTCCTTGAATTGTTTTTCTTTTTTTTCAAAATAAGTTTCTAAGTCTTCAAGGGACTTTGGTTCTCAATACCAATAGTCTCTGCTAGTGTTTGATTGCTTGTTTTTCCACTTTTGAAGAATTGCAGAGCTACACATGGCATGTATAAGGCCTGCATGCCTGTACACGTGCTCTGACCTTACACAACTTGTGTGCACATGTTGGCTGTTGAACTGTCAACAACGTTCCTATTGAGAATTTTTTTGTTTAAGGAGAGGAAGTCACCCTCTTCCTTATCAGAAGTTATACCTCTCATGGATTTCCTTGATTTAATCTTTTTCTTTGTCATAGCAGTCGACAACTTAGGTATGATTACAACAATAGATTTCTTTTTCATTAAAAAAATTTCCTCAAAAATTTTCTTTCATAGGGTTTTTAGACAAGTGTGAGATTCTGCTTTAATAAGTTTGTGTATTATTGTCAGTAACTCTTTGCAATTTGTGCTTAGGCCAGAAGTTTTCTTGGTCTTTACTTGTCATCATTTTTCCTTTTTGCTTTGCGAGCATTAAATAAAAAAAAAATCTTTTATTTCTTGGTTTGGTTAAGTAGTTGTTGGTTTTCATTAATAACCAGGAAAAGTTTTTCTTTCATAAGTTCTTGGTTGTTTACTTAGGACAATAAGTAGCTTGTAGTCGAGAGAAATCTTTTTTTGAGTTTGTTGTTCAAAGGTATTAGAAAAAATTTAGTTTGAAAAGTTGATTAAAAAACTTAAAAGAGCAAATCTGAAGTTGTCGAGAAGAAGTTATTTTGTTTCCATCTTTCTTTTTGTCTTCTCTTTTGTCTCTCAAAACATCACTAGTTTCACTTTCATAAAATTTGACTTAAGACAAGCCCAAAAATTAACGATTAGTTAAAATCAACTAGACTTTATGTTTTGTAGGGTCCATCAACTAGTCTAGGCTAGAGCCTTGATTTAGGACTGGAGAGGAAACTCTTCAAGGCTGAAAAACAAACATAAGAGTCTGTTCTAGGGAGTCTTAAAAGTCTAGTATCATAAAATTTATCCAGGATCCCCCTCTAACATAGGGGATAAACACGAGGTCGCATACGGAAAGGTAGTGGAAATAACCCCTCCAAATATGGACCAAGCGTAGTGGAGAACATATATAGGGGTATTATCTTGGGATTTCGTTGATCGCATTTGCCACGAATTTTTATGGGTCTCGAATCTGTTCAAGGTCCTTAGTCATATTCTGGAAAACTTTCTTTCGATACCCTTGATAGGTTTTGGGCTCGATACCTTGCTCATTGTGTTCTACTCGACTGTCGACTGTACCCACCTGGTGATTATTTACTTGTTGGAAACCTAGTTGCCTATCTTTCTACTGAATTACATAGGTGACTGCGGGGGTATACCGCGGTACCTAGGAAAAACATCAGGCCACTCTTTGTAGAGTATGCCCGGAGGGTGCTTCCGTATTCAAGTTTCACTTGCACCGGTAAGTTTCTCTAGTGTTGGTTGGTGTAACTTCTCTTCCAACTAGTTAGTCGTTTGTTTGATTTTCCTTTAGGAGTTTTTCTAATGTGTGCTCTGTGCTCCCTAGTTTTCCATAGTGACTTAGCCAGTCATTTCTTTGGGTCTTTGAACTAGGGTGGTAGACTGCCCACTCCACTAGTCATGAGTAATTTTCGGTCTTCCTCTTAGAAACATGGATCTGCCTCTTTATAGGTGTTGTTTTGATAACACTGTTTTGCTAGAGTCAATGTGTGAGACTTTTACAAATTTGAACGATCCCGCAAGGGGAGAACCTGTGCATATGATATTCATGGCTAAAATTCCCGATGATACCAACCAAGGAACCCCTTCGCAAGGGGATTCTTGTGCTTTTCCTTTCTTGGGAAACATTGGTGTCCCTTTGGTGGCCACTTTGTACATTCCTGGATTGAATGCGGGACTAACGGTTTGGTTGGGTACCATTCCAAATGTCCCGAATTCTCTTGACTCTTCTCAGTTGAGCACCTTATGTCATGGGAACCATGTTGATGTTCCTTCATCAACAAAGTCTTCTTCTCCTCCTCCTCCCACCCCTGGTGAAAGTATAGTTAATGGTAACCGGAAGTCTAAATGAAGTATAAAGAGGAAGAATAGTAAGAAGAAATCACCAACGTCTGCGAGTTGTGTTGAATATAGGTCGTCAACCTCTGCAAGTCACACTGGGGGCAAGCACCCAGCCCCTACCAGTCATGATGGGGGAAAAAGTCTAGTCCCTTCTAGTCATATTGGAAATAGTTTGGTATCCTCTTCAAGTCATGTTATCGACCCATCACCAACCTCTACAAGTCATGTTGGAGATTTGCAACCATCCACTACTAGTCATGCTGGGGGCATTGATTCTGTTGAGAAACCTAGATGGATAAGACGTAAGACTAAGTTACCTTGTAAGATTTGCAAGGGAGATCACCTTACTCATATATGCCCTGACATGCTAGAGGTAGAAATATTGCATTCCCTGTGTGAAGCTCTTCTAATTCTGAGTTTTCTGATGTTTTTTCACAGCCTATTCAACCATTGGTTGCGAAAGTGGTCATGCCGATGCAATCATTGACTGATCCCACTCCTCTTCTAGGGTATGAGGTTCCTTTAGACCATGTAGTCTCTCAACCTATTTAGCCATTGGTTGAGAAATTGGTCACACCGATGCAG